>JAHIAM010002669.1:0-34991 GCA_021605205.1 Aegilops longissima
TTTTAGTTAACCCTAGGCCCATTTAGTCTATCTAACATACGAGGCACAGTTTAGGCCCATTAGGCCTTTTCTTTTTATTTTGATTTTCTGTTTTAGCGAATTGTTTCAAATTTCAAAAATGTATATCTTTTATTCTGTTTAATATTTTTGAGTGATTCTTTTTTGTTGGATTGCAAATTTTATGTAGTTTCTGAAAATATATATTTAGCTATGTTAAAATATTTAAAAATGCTTTAATATTGTTTTAGTCAGAATATCAAATCTGCTATAACTTTAGTTAGAAAAATTATTTTTGCATGATTCTTTTTGCCATCACTTTATTTTGATATTGTCAAACCCTAGAAATTAATTTGGGTATTTTAGGATTAATAAATAATTAATTTTAGACAGAATCAATTAATCCTAATTAATTAACTAGTTCTGTTTTCCTAATTAATTAATTAGTAAATTAATTTATTTTTAACTTGTGATTAGTTATTCTAGGTTAGTTTCTGTCACTCCATTAGATGAACTTTTATTTATAATTAATAAAAGTTTTAAATTATTTTCTTAATGGAAATTGGATTAGGCCTAAAATGAGTTTTATAATAGCTTTTAATTAATTCTTTTTGCTCCTAATTGCTTAGTTAATTCTTTTCTGTTAAGTTAACCTAAAACCATGATTAGGTTATATTAGAATTTTGTTATATAAAAACTATTTTTGCTATTGTTTGGTGTAGGGAAAAACTTTGTATTGGTTTCTTTGAGTTTTTCTTTTGGATTTGGTTTTGATTGTTTTGTTGTGCTATGTTACCATTGTTATCTTGTGTGATCCTCTTGCTTTATGCTTATTGTGTTATTGTTTGTCTCGGTAGAGTTCAGTCTGAAGCTTGCTACTCGACTCTTTAGCTTCGAGGATCATCGGCAAGGCAAGTTTTGATCATGTTATTTCTATACCTATGTTTTGTGCATTAGTAGTTGTCACCACCCCACCATTGCATGCAGTAGTGAAATCTTGAAGTCATTAAACTTGAGTAGTATCATGTGGTAGGATGAACCAATCCCTTGTTACCATGACCCGGGCGTAGTAGTTATTTTGCTATGCTCGTGAGCGGGATTTGGGATGAGTGAAATCCATAAGCAAGATGTGAGAGTCAATGATGATGACAACCCATGGACTACAATGATCAAGATGGACTTGGAAAATCACTCTTGGGTGGAGGGCGGTTGGCGGGCACCTGGAGCACCAGTGGTGGCAGGATGCATGGAGAAGCGCCATGACATCCTGCGAGCTTCACCCAGCCACGAAGAAGGATGGATGCCCCATGACGGAAGCTTACAATGCAGCCGCAAGCCATTATGGGCTCTGGCTGGGTTGACCCTTGTAGTGAAGGCTGGTGGGCGGTACTCGAGAAGTGAGCGAGCGGTAGGATTGGGTGGGTACGGCGGTGGCGGAAGAACTCTTTGGAAGACCTGTTTCATTCGTCCGTCTTCAAACACCATGAAGTGCGAAGATCTTAAAGGAGGAATGATTCTTGCGGGAAAGTCGCAAACCTCTGCAGTGTTATAACCTAATCGATTAGCCGTGTCCCGATTCACGGACATTTGAGCCTCTGGACCTTGGAAGTATTGGATATCTCAACACTTAAAACTAATGAATTAATTTGAGGGTTTATGACTTAATAATAATTTGGGAGCGAGATATTGGTTGGCGGAACCATCTCAATAACTACCAACAATTTGTAGTAATTTGCAAATAAGTCCTTTGTAGTAGGATAAAATTGGCTTTTAGCAAAATGATGAAACTTAGAGCTCCACACCAAAATGCATATAGTGTTAGTAACTTTATTATTGTTATTCTTCTTGACTTGCCACTTATTCAAAAGCTGACCTACATGGCTACAAGCGTATTATGTTGCGAGAGATATATTCGATCGGGAGTGAGGCTACGCTCGCGCTCGGCGATTGCCCTTTGGAGTCGGATGGACTCGCTTATCTTCGGCCTTCATGCAGCATTTTAGTTTATTTCTCATGAGTTGGCCTTGGGCGAATTTATTCCTTGTAATAAAGACTCTATATGAGAATCGATTAATGATATTCAGGTGTGATTGAACTTTGATTACTTTATCGATGTCTTGTGAGTACCGGCATGATCTTGGGATGAATACAGACCACGGAGATTTGACGGTTTTGGGTCAGGTCGCTCTGAGATGGTATCGAGCACTGCTGACCGTAGGATCGTAACCCCTAGGATCGGAAAGCCATAGCGAGACCATTTACTTTGAACCCCTTTTCATTCTATAATTCTTCCTGTTCTATTCGACTCTTCTCCCTTTGCAACATTCTAGATGGCGTCGAGTTCACCCGGTTTGCTACGGAATTACGCCAGCCCGATGAGGCGATGCCCTTGGAAGGAAGCTGGTCGGATGGTGAAGCTGCTGAAGATTGCTCGCCCTCGATCCTTTGGAAACCCACTAATGCACTTAAGCGGACACCCTTCTGAGATTGAGGTGCATATCCGGGAGAACCTTTGGAGGACACAGGAGCCTATCAACTTTGAGTTCACGAGTTCAAGCTGGATCATCGGAAGGGGCGTGGCGATCTACCGAGCACTTGGACATCTCGAGAGAATCTGAGGACCGAGCTCGATCACTCGAGACCTCGCCATGGTTTCTCGCGAGGGCAAGGAATGGAGATATCATCCGTACCATCGAGGGCGATTCCACTCTTTCTTACATCCGGGACTTGGAATGTCTTCTCGAAGCAGGAGATTCAGGCTCGCCGTAACTTCGAAGACACACGGAAGCTTTTGTTCCATGGCTGGAGCTGGAGGAGAAAACCTGCATGAGACTTTCTTGGCCATGAGGAAGAAATCACGGACTTCATGGAGATTGTCGACGACACGGAGATGAAGCTTGCAGCGATTGAGGAGAAGATGGACTTGGGAGAGGACCTTTACAGTGGAGATGAAGCACCCTCGTGAGCAATGATCAGGATTTGAAGGAGTACCCTGAAGGAAACCCCAAGAGGGGCGCCAGCGATGAAGACTTTTAGTGCGACCACCATGTTATCTTCTATTTCTTTTTAAATCGATCAGTTAGGCGATGTTTTCCTTGATTAGTCTTGAGCTTTTGTAATCGAGTTTGAACCATGTTTGAGTGGAATGAATAAATGTTTGGTGTGTTATGATTGTGCATTCATATGGGTAGTGTTATTTCTCATAGACCATTGTTCTATTCTAAATTTCTCATCCCCTCAAAACACGGATGCCTCAGGGCGTGACCTTTGGTTTCCGCGGAGCTCACCCGGCTGCTCGGCAGCGAGAATGCTGTGATGCAGCTCTGATTGAGAATCAGAACAACACGCCAACAATCCACGCCACCACCACCACCCTTTGTGGACAACTTGACTCGATTTACGAGATTGAATCCATGGTGTTCTCTAGTAGCTTGAGCGATTGTGGTGACGGTAGCTCCATAAGATCGGAAGAGCTAGTCACCGTTGGATGCCGATCTTGAGAAGGTGCGCTTTGCAGCGCATCAATTGGATGGACCTGCAGCTTCTTGGTGGGAGAATTACACGCCACTTTTCCTTGGGTGGCATCACTTGGGATCAATTCAGCAGGCCTTCGCCTTGCTCATGTCTCATCTGGAGCCATGAGTGCGAAGAAGCGTGAGTTCGCAACTTCGCCCGGAAATCGTCTTGTGGTACGATGCGTGGAGAATCAGCAAGCTTGCTCGCTATGCCCCGATGATGTGGCCCTGATGCATAAGCGGGAGAAGTTCCTTGAGGACTCAATGATGAATTGAGCATGCAGCTTATTGTGGCAACTTTCAACAACTACCGGGAGCTGGTAGACAAGGCCACCATCACGGAAGGCAAGCAGCAGCAGATAGAAAGCATAGCGGAAGTACAGCGGGGAAGCACAACTCGGGAGCTCGGCGAAGCCCGCTATGCACCGTACTCGGGAGGGCACACCCATCATAACCATGGAGTTCATAACCATGGAGGAAATGGGAACAACCGCAGCCAGGACAACAAGTCGAGGCCATGGCAATGGCAATGGCAATGGTAATGGCAATCAGCATCGTTCTGCCCGGCTCAGAAGGATCTGAGCCATATCACACCTTCAAGTGCGGAAGGCGGGGCACTCATACCGACTGCCGGAGGCCAAGCGGAAGAGCAGGAATGGCAATGGAGGCTCGCGAAGAAGCCTAATCCGTTCCCTCGTGCTCAAGTGAACCATATCGGCGTGGAGGCGTCTATGATCAGCCGGACTTGTGGTTGGTAAGTTTTATTGAATTCACGTTCAGTTTTGGTTCTCTTTGATTACGGTGCAGCGCATTCATTCATATCAAGGGTAGTTGTGGATAAATGCGGATTCGCACTAGAACCCTTAGAAGCCCCCTCGCGTCGGTTCGTAGGAGGAGAAATGATGGCGAGGATTAAGCTGTCACTGCAAACCTCAACATCGGGAACCACAAATTTCCGTAGAACTCATAGTGTTGGAAACTCAGACCTTGGATGTAATCCTAGGCATGGATTAGTTGTCAAAGTATGAAGGAACATTGGTATGCCGACAAGTCTATTCTGCTCACCACCGGGCGAGAAGAGGATCAAATATGTAGCGAGCACTGCCAAATGAAGAATCAGTGCATTCCCTCACGGGAGTTGTTCGGGAGGAAGTGCCGATGGTGCAAGAATTTCCGATGTGTTCCGGAGGAATTACGGGAATGCCACGGACGAGAGACATTGAGTTTCGATTGAGTTATTGCGGCACAGCCCCAATATCAAGAGACCTTATCGGATGCCACGAATGAGTTGAAAGAGATCAAGGATCAAATAAATGAGTTATTGGAGAAAGGATATATTAGTCCAAGCTCATCACCTTGGGAGCCCAGTTCTTTTGGTAGAGAAGAAGGATGGAAGCTTGAGGATGGTTGTGGATTATCGTGCATTGAGCAGTAACCATCAAGAACAAGTACCCTCTGCCGATGATCAATGACTTGTTTGATCAGCTTGTTGGAGCCAAGGTATTCTCTAAGATCGATCTTGATCGAGGTATCATCGATTGAAAATTCGTGAAAAGGATATACCCAAAACAGCATTCACCACCAGGTATGGTTTATATGAGTATACCGTCATGTCATTTGGATTGACTAATGCTCCTGCATACTTCATGAATTTGATGAACAAGGTGTTCATGGAGTATTTGGACAAGTTTGTCGTGGTGTTCATCGATGACATATTGATATTCTCCAAGAGCGAGGAAGAGCATAAGGAACATTTGCGTCTAGTTACGGAGAAACTTGAGAACATCATTTGTATGCCAAATTCAGCAAATGTGAATTTTGGCTAAAGGAAGTTGGATTCCTCGGACATGTTATTTCAGGAGAAGGAATAGCGATTGATCCCGCCAAGGTTGAATCGATCACCGATTGGCGATCACCCACCTCGATCAAGGAGATCCGCGATTTTCTCGGACTCGCGGATATTATCGGAGGTTCATCGAGAACTTCTCGAAGATTGCCAAGCCCATGGTGAGCTGTTGAAGAAGGAAGCCAAGTATGTTTGGACGAGGAATGTGAAGCCAGTTTTCAGGAGTTGAAGAAAGCGGTTGGTCACAGCTCGGTGTTGATATTGCGGACATACATAAGGAATACCAGGTTTATTGTGGCGCTTCTCGTCAAGGACTCGGAGGAGTATTGATGCAGGAAGGCAAGGTTGTAGCTTATGCCTCCGGACAGCTACGGCCTCATGAGATGAATTATACCACGCATGATTTGGAGTTAGCGGTATAGTGCATGCACTCAAGACACAGAGACATTTCCTCATCGGAAACCGTTGTGATGTCTATGAGATCACAAGAGTTTGAAATATATCTTCACCTGAAGGAATTGAACCTCGAGGCGAGAGGAGATGGCTAGAGTTGATAAAGGACTACGACATGAGATTGCATTACCACCCGGTAAAGCCAATGTTGTAGCATATGCTTTGAGCCGTAAGAGTTATGTGAACACTCTTACGGCGGGAGGATTACCCAGGAGTTAGTCGATGACCTCGAGATCTCCGGTGGAGATAGTTCGAAAGGATTTGTTGCAACCCTAGAAGTTCAGTCCACCTTGACCGAAAGGATTCGTGAAGCCGGAAGTCGGACAAGGAAATCGATGAGATAAAGCAAAAGATGGAGGAAGGAAAAGCTAAAGGATTCGAAAGGATGAACATGGGACTATATGGTTTGAGGATCGTATTTACGTGCCCAATGATCCGAGCTCAGGAAGCTAATTCTTGAGGAGGCTCATGATTCCCGTACTCAATTCACCCGGCAACACCAAGATGTACTGGATTTGAAGCAAAGTTTACGGTGGACGGTATGAAGAAGGACATTGCGAGTGCGTAGCGATTATCGATGTTTGCCAGCGTGTAAAGCGAGAACATCGAAGCCAGCGAGGGTTACTTCAACCTTTGCGATTCGATTGGAAATGGGAGAAACTTGGTATGGATTTCATCACGGGATTACCGGGACCCGTTCAGGTTATGATTCTATCTGGGTAGTAGTTGATCGTTTGACTAAGGTAGCTCACTTCATTCCGTGAAGACTACCTATACCAGTGCCAAGTTGGCCAAGATATACATGACCAGGATCGTATATGCGCATGGAGTTAGGAAAATCGTGTCGGATAGAGGAGCGCGGTTTACCTCAAAGTTTTGGAAGCAATTACATGAAACTTTGGAGTGCGAGGCTGGAATTGATCAGACCTTTCATCCATGAGCAGATGGACGGACCGAGAGAGTCAATCAGATTACGGAGGACATGTTGAGAGCTTGTGTGCTAGACTATGGGTCTAGCTGGGATGATAATTTGCCGTCTGTGAGTTCTCGTACAACAACAGTTATCAATCCGGTTTGAAGATGGCCCCTTCGAAGCTCTATCACGGAAGGAGGTGCGAGGACACCATTCTTTGTGGGATAGTGTTGGAGATCGATCACTTTTCGGTTCGATCTTATCAAGGATTCGAAGAAAGTCAAGCTGATTGAGACCGGCTCAAGATAGCCGATCGCGACGGAAGAGTTATGCCGACGATGGCGCAAGGAGGTGACTTACGAAGTGGGAGACCGAGCATACCTTCGTGTGTCTCCCCGTGGAATCAAGAGGTTTGGAGTCAAGGAAAGTTAGCACCCGATTCATTGGCCCTACAAAATCCTCGAGCGTCGTGGAGAAGTTGCATACAAGTTGGAATTGCGGAAGGATTGTCCGGAGTTCATGATGTTTTCCGTTTCTCGATTAAAGAAGTGCCATGCCGACATGGCGATGTTCCGTTGAGAGACACGGTGCCCTAGAGGCCATACAACAGCGGTGATTTGACTTACAAGGAGAAACCGTCAAAATTCTCGAGGCTGCAAGCGAGTCACCGCAGCAAAGTCATCAAGTTTTGCAAGGTCTTTGTGGAGTCACCACACAGGAAGAAGCCACACAGGAGCGAAGAAGATCTTCGTCGAGACCATCCGCACCTATTGCTAGCCAACCCGAATCTCGAGGCGAGATTCATCTTAAAATGGGTAGGTTTGTAACATCCCAAATTTTCCTATTTGGAATGTTTTACAATTATAGATAAGCATCCTATGCATCTGTTTGGATTTGAATGCCATTTGAAGTTTGAACAAGTTGAGTTTTGAATTTGAATTTCAAACTTTGGCATGTGGAAACATTTCAAAAACTAAGCTGATAAATACTTGATCAAAAGTATGAGAGGAGCAAACATGACACTCCAAAATATCAGAGAAACAATGCCAAAAGTTTTGGAATTCAAATCTGAATTTTATTTGAATTTGAAAAAAAATAGATTTTTATGAAGTTTGGATTTTGACTTTGGAAAAATGTTCAAATGAAAGGGAATATTCCCCTGATCATTTTGGTATATATATACCCTATATAAAATATTTATAGATAAGGTTTTATTTTTGGTTTTGTTTTAAAAAAAAAACCCGAGGCGTGACCGAACCACCCAGGCCCAGCCAGCGCCACCTCACCCCTCCTCCCCGCGCCTGGCCCAAGCCGAGCCGGCCCACTAGGCCAACAGGCCAGCCCAGCCGACCGCCCGAGCCCCCTGCTTGAAACCCCAGGCTTGGTCGGCCGACCGAACCCTCCCCTCTCTCTCAGCGACCCTTGGGCCCGCCCGTCTTCTTCCCCTCGCCCAAGCCACGGGCTCATGGGAGATCCACCGGATCGAAGGATCCGGGATTCCCAACGCCCGATGCCCTTCGAATCATCCCGACCCCTGGCTATAAAGCCGAGGCTCCGCACCCATTCCCCCCTAGCTCGCGGACCCCTCTCCTTCTCCCTCCAGAGCTCACGGAGCACCGAACCCCTCCCGCCGCCAAAGTCGCCGTCGGCGCCACCACAGTCCACCCGACCCTCCCAACACCACCGAACCACCCCCCGACCTCGTGCGCGTCTTCCCGACGACTCGCCGGAGCTCACCGACGTCCGGACGCCTCGGAGCACTCACGCCGCCGCCGCCGCCGTCGCCGGAGTCCGGTAAGCCCCCCGGCATCCCCCTCCCCCGTTCGATCTTAGATCGACGGCCACGATAAGAACCCCCGAAGGGGTATGTTTTTATTAGAAAACCGGCCGGCCCGAACGGTTTATTTATTAGTTAGGTTTTATTTTTTGGCCCGGTTCTTTTTAGTTAACCCTAGGCCCATTTAGTCTATCTAACGCACAGGGCACAGTTTAGGCCCATTAGGCCTTTTCTTTTTATTTTGATTTTCTGTTTTAGCCGAATTGTTTCAAATTTCAAAAATGTATATCTTTTATTTTGTTTAATATTTTTGAGTGATTCTTTTTTTGTTGGATTGCAAATTTTATGTAGTTTCTGAAAAATATATATTTAGCTATGTTAAAAATATTTAAAAATGCTTTAATATTGTTTTAGTCAGAATATCAAATCTGCTATAACTTTAGTTAGAAAAATTATTTTTGCATGATTCTTTTTGCCATCACTTTATGTTGATATTGTCAAACCCTAGAAATTAATTTGGGTATTTTAGGATTAATAAATAATTAATTTTAGACAGAATCAATTAATCCTAATTAATTAACTAGTTCTGTTTTCCTAATTAATTAATTAGTAAATTAATTTATTTTAACTTGTGATTAGTTATTCTAGGTTAGTTTCTGTCACTCCATTAGATGAACTTTTATTTATAATTAATAAAAGTTTTAAATTATTTTCTTAATGGAAATTGGATTAGGCCTAAAATGAGTTTTATAATAGCTTTTTAATTAATTCTTTTTGCTCCTAATTGCTTAGTTAATTCTTTTCTGTTAAGTTAACCTAAAACCATGATTAGGTTATATTAGGGAATTTTTGTTATATAAAAACTATTTTTGCTATTGTTTGGTGTAGGGAAAAACTTTGTATTGGTTTCTTTGAGTTTTTCTTTTGGATTTGGTTTTGATTGTTTTGTTGTGCTATGTTACCATTGTTATCTTGTGTGATCCTCTTGCTTTATGCTTATTGTGTTATTGTTTGTCTCGGTAGAGTTCAGTCTGAAGCTTGCTACTCGACTCTTTAGCTTCGAGGATCATCGGCAAGGCAAGTTTTGATCATGTTATTTCTATACCTATGTTTTGTGCATTAGTAGTTGTCACCACCCACCATTGCATGCAGTAGTGAAATCTTGAAGTCATTAAACTTGAGTAGTATCATGTGGTAGGATGAACCAATCCCTTGTTACCATGACCGGGGCGTAGTAGTTATTTTGCTATGCTCGTAGGCGGGATTTGGGATGAGTGAAATCCATAAGCAAGATGTGAGTCAATGATGATGACAACCCATGGACTACAATGATCAAGATGGACTTGGAAAATCACTCTTGGGTGGAGGGCGGTTGGCGGGCACCTGGAGCACCAGTGGTGGCGGGATGCATGGAGAAGCGCCATGACATCCTGCGAGCTTCACCCAGCCACGAAGAGAAGGATGGATGCCCCATGACCGGAAGCTTACATGCGGCCGCAAGCCATTATGGGCTCTGGCTGGGTTGACCCTTATAGTGAAGCTGGCTGGGCGGTACTCTGAGAAGTAGAGCGAGCGGTAGGATTGGATGGAGTACGGCGGTGGCGGAAGAACTCTTTGGAAGACCTGTTTCATTAGTCCGTCTTCAAACACCATGAAGTCGAAGATCTTAAAGGAGGAATGATTCTTGCGGGAAAGTCGCAAACCTCTGCAGTGTTATAACCTAATCGATTAGCCGTGTCCCGATTCACGGACATTTGAGCCTCTGGACCTTGGAAGTATTGGATATCTCAACACTTAAAACTAATGAATTAATTTGAGGGTTTATGACTTAATAATAATTTGGGAGCGAGATATTGGTTGGCGGAACCATCTCAATAACTACCAACAATTTGTAGTAATTTGCAAATAAGTCCTTTGTAGTAGGATAAAATTGGCTTTTATAAAATGATGAAACTTAGAGCTCCACACCAAAATGCATATAGTGTTAGTAACTTTATTATTGTTATTCTTCTTGACTTGCCGACTTATTCCAAAAGCTGACCTACATGGCTACAGCGTATTATGTTGCGAGAGATATATTCGATCGGGGTGAGGCTACGCTCGCGCTCGGCGATTGCCCTTTAGTCGGATGGACTCGCTTATCTTGACGCTTCCGCAGCATTTTAGTTTATTTCTCATGAGTTGGCCTTGGGCGAATTTATTCCTTGTAATAAAGACTCTATATGAGAATCGATTAATGATATTCAGGTGTGATTGAACTTTGATTACTTTATCGATGTCTTGTGAGTACCGGCATGATCTTGGGATGGTACAGACACAGAGATTTGACCGGTTTTGGGTCAGGTCGCTACAGCATCTACCAATGAAGAGAGCAAAATAATGTATAGCAGGAAAGTGAATGCTCCCTATAGTGGCCTGCGCTATATCTCTAGATTCCCCCACAGTTATTCTAGCAAGAAAGTCTCTATATTCAGATTTAGGGGGATCCCTGATACTACCCCAAGATGTAAGTTTGCATGCAAAAGTGAAATCTTCTAAGTCCATGGTATAAGATTTGTCATAAAGGTCAAACATGACTGAAGGAGAATTACGTGAAGATGAAAAATCAAACCTCCCCACAAATGAACTTGTGAGGTCAGGATACTGGGGGCATTTATCAGCTTCAAAGTCCTCAAGACCGGCATTACGAAAATATGTGTAGAATTCTTCTTTAATTCCCACTTGATTCATAAAATTTTCCGAAGGCCATTCACAGGGCCTCACGGGAGCGTCTCTTGGTGGTTCCTCATCACCATCACGCATTGCAAGCCTGGGACCTTTCTTCCTTGAAGAACCACCTTGGAACATCCTCCTAAGCATATTGTTTCCTCTGAAAAATAATTCTGAAATTTTTAGTAACTTCAAACAAAAGTGAACCAACTTCAATAAAACTGATAGCAACTACTCATACGAATGCCTAGAGCATATATCAAGCATTAGAACTACTTGGAACCATATGAATTTGACATGCAAGCTCAAGAACATGGTCACCTATGCAGCACAAATTTGCAAAGAATAAAGCACTAGAACAAAAACTAATTGGACCAATGGAGGAGTCACATACCAAGGAACAATCTACCCAAGCAGTTTTGCGAGAGGTGCTTTGAGCAAGGAGATCGAAAATCACACAGCAGGGCTGGAACTTCGTGCTTGAGTTGGTTTTCGGGTTTGTGTGAGATAGAGGAAGAAGATGGGTGCAGGGATAAGTGGAGGAGGGCCACCATGGGCCCACAGGAGGGGGCGCGCCCGAGGGGTAGGCGCGCCCTCCACCTCGTGACCGGTGGCAGCTCCCCCCATGGTAATTTTGCACTAAAATCCTCAAATATTCCCGAAAAATCATATTAAATTGGCATGGCATTACGAGGGCTTTTATTTTTGGGATATTTTTATATTGCACGGATAAGTCGGAGGCAGACGGGAAAATACTATTTTATTTTATTTTTACTAAGTAACAGAGAATATAAAGAGATACAGAAGGTTGTGCTTCTAGTTTCATCCATCTCATGCTCATCAAAGGAATCCACTAACAAGGTTGATCAAGTCTTGTTAACAAACTCATTCCGATTAACATGAAACCGGAGAAATTTTGAATAACACTATGTTACCTCAACGGGGATATGGACATCCCCAATAAAAAGTATATCATATTTCTTCTTAATAGTAGGGAGAGGAAATTCAAAACCTCCAAATATAATCGATGGAATTTTTCCAATAGAGTTGATACTATAAACTTGAGGTTGTTTCCTCGGAAAGTGTATCGTATGCTCATTACCATTAACATGAAAAGTTACATTGCCTTTGTTGCAATCAATAACAGCCCCTGCAGTATTAAGGAAAGGTCTTCCAAGAATAATAGACATACTATCATCCTCGGGAATATCAAGAATAACGAAGTCTGTTAAAATAGTAACGTTTGCAACCATAACAGGCACATCCTCACAAATACCGACAGGTATAGCAGTTGATTTATCAGCCATTTGCAAATATATTTCAGTAGGTGTCAACTTATTCAAGTCAAGACTACGATATAAACAGAGAGGCATAACACTAACACCGGCTCCAACATCACATAAAGCAGTTTTAACATAATTTCTTTTAATGGAGCATGGTATAGTAGGTACTCCTGGATCTCCAAGTTTCTTTGGTATTCCACCCTTAAAAGTGTAATTAGCAAGCATGGTGGAAATTTCAGCTTGGTATCTTTCTTTTATTAGTAATGATATCCTTCATATATTTAGCATAAGTTTGTTTGAGCACATCGAGTTAATCGCATACATAAAAGATAGGTCTAATCATTTCAGCAAAGCGCTCAAAATCCTCATCATCCTTTTTCTTGGATGGTTTGGGAGGAAAAGGCATGGGTTTACGAACCCATGGTTCTCTTTGTTTACCATGCTTCCTAGCGAAGTCTCTTTTATCATAACGTTGATTCTTTGATTGTGGGTTATCAAGATCAGCAGCAGGTTCAACTTCTACATCATTATCATTACTAGGTTGAGCATCATCATGAACATTATCATTAACATTTCCACTAGGTTCATGTTCATTACAGATTGTGTTTGACATCGGACATAGAGATATCATTTGGATTATCGGGTGGTTCGACAATAGGTTCACTAGAAGTTTGCACAGTTCTATCATTTTCTTTTCTTCCTTTTAGAAGAAATAGGCATATCTATATTATTTCTCACGAGAATCTTGCTCGATTCTCTTAGGGTGGCCTTGAGGATACAAAAGTTCTGAGTCATTACTTGATTCTAGTAGCCACTCTAACAGCATAATCATTTTCTTACTATTCATTTCATCAAGCACTTCTTTTTGAACTTTAAGTACTTGTTCTACTTGAGTGGTAACCATAGAAGCATGTTTGCTAACAAGTTTAAGTTCAACTCTAATATTAGCCATATAATCACTCAAGCGTTTAAGCATATCGAATTGTATTTCAAGCTGTCTATCAAAATAAGCATTAAAATTTTCTTGTTTGACAATAAAATATCAAACTCATCAAAGCCTTGCCTAGCAGACTTATAGTGAGGATATCACCTTCATCAAATCTATAGAGAATTTACCTTTACTACGTAGCCGGGATATCGGGAGGTTCTTGATAAATAAGTAATTGAGATCATATACTTCTTCAACGGTGGTGAAATTAAGACCATGTATTTCTTCAATAGGAGGTAAATTCTTTACATCTTCACTTTAATACCTTTTTCTTTCATAGATTTCTTTGCCTCTTGTATATCTTGGGGTGAGAAATAGAACACCTCTCTTCTTGAGTTGGTTTAGAAATAGGCTCGATGGTGGCTCTGGGACTGGCTCGGGAGGTGGCTCGGGAGGTGCCCAATTATTTTCATTTGTCAACATATTATTCAATAAAATTTCAGCTTCATCGGTGTTCTTTCCTGAAAGAGAACCAGCACAACTATCGGTAATCTCTGGAAGCATCGGTTAGTCCATTATAAAAGATATCAAATATTTCAGGTTTCTTAAGAGGATGATCGGGCAAAGCATTAAGTAACTTGAGAAGCCTCCCCAAGCTTGTGGGAGACTCTCTTCTTCAATTTGCACAAAATTATATATATCCCTCAAAGCAGCTTGTTTTTATGAGCGGGGAAATATTTAGCGAAGTAATAAATCATATCACAGGGACTTTGCACACAACCAGGATCAAGAGAATTAAACCATTTCTTAGCATCACCCTTTAATGAGAATGGAAATATTTTGAGTAAATAAAGGTAGCGCGATCTCTCATTATTAGTAAGCAGGGCAGCTATATCATCTAACTTACGAAGATGTGCCACAGCAGTTTGATTCATAGCCATAAAAGGATCAGATTCAACCAAATTAATTATATACGGATCAGCGGAAAAATCATAATAATCCTGATCAGGAACACAGATAGGTGAAGTAGCAAAAGCAGGGTCGGGTCTCATCCTACCTCTAAAAGATTCTTTACTCCATTTAACTAGCAACCTCTTACGCTCAAGACTATCCTGGCAAGCAAGAATAGCTTCAGTAGATTCAGCATTAAAAAGATAACCCTCAGGAATAGCAGGCCTATTTTCATCATCACTAACATCATCGTGTTCATTTTCAATAATTTCTCTTTCTCTAGACCTAGAAATTTGTTCATCTAGAAATTCACCAAGAGGCACGGTAGTATCAAGCATAGAAGTAGTTTCATCATAGGTATCATGCATAGCAGAAGTGGCATCATCAATAACATCGACATATCGAGCGAATAGCGAAGAGGTTTAGGTGTCGCTAGCTTACTTATAACGAAGTTGAATCAAGTGCAGAGCTAAATGGCAGTTCCTTACCTCCCCTCGTAGTTGAGGGATAAATTGTTGTCTTAGCGTCTTTCAAGTTCTTCATAGTGTCCAGCAGATATAAATCCCAAGTGACTCAAAGAATAGAGCTATGCTCCCCGACCTTGGCCGGAAAAAGGTCTTGATAACCCACAAGTATAGGGATGCATAGCAGTTTTCGGTAGAGTATTCAACCCAAATTTGTTGATTCGACACAAGGGAGCCAAAGAATATTCTCAAGTATTGGCAGCTGAGTTGTCATTCAACCACACTGGAAACTTAAACTAGTAGAAAAGGGCTTATTGACCCGGTTGGTGAGGACCTTTAGTCGGTTCATGAACCAGGACTAAAGGTCGATATAATCTCTGGCCCTTTAGTCGGTTCAATCGAGCCGGGGTGATGAAACCTCCATGTAACTTTGTCTTGAGCCCGAGCGGGAGAATACTTGGTCCCGATTGGTGGCACCAAGGGACCAATAGGCATCCAGCGTCGACATTTACGTGGCTGGGGTTTTGTTTTTTTTTTAAGGGGGTTGGGGTTTTGGGGTGTTAATTTAGGTGTTTCATATATTGTGTTAGCTAGCTAATTAATAGAGAAGTGTCCTCTCTTTTGTCCGTGCTTAGTCGGCCTTCGTACTATACATACGTATAGAGAGGACTAGCTAGACATGCTAGCTAGCTAGTAAGCAAGCGGAGAAGCAGAAGATCGTCATGAACATATATGCATACGAGGAGGAAGTGATATCGACCACCTCTCCTTCTCAGAGATTGGTCGAACAACAAGTTCTCGTATATCTATCCGACACTACTGCTACATATATACAATAATTATCTTTTACAGAAATAATCTCCTAACATACGGACGCGTGGTCCACATAGTATTCTCCATCTTCAGTGATCACGTGGTTAAGAAAGAATGTCGCCAATTTCTCTTGAATTGCTCGCAGGAGATCTGGTGCTAGTAGTTCATCCCGCATCTGAAACATCTAATTTTAAAAAGGGGGTCAATACATATATATATGAATGAATGAAACTCAACACAAATGATGGTAATAAAATAAAATTGTGAATATTGTTATTTACGCACTTCTTATTGTTTGTCGAGTAGCCCGCTCACGAGTGCGTGTGGCGGATGGAATCATAATCAGTATCCACGAAATCATCCTTGTTCCTGCCACAACCACTTTACAAGAAATAGAGGTCAATCAAACTGATAATTAGCAAGCATGTTAAATGGTATTTATGAAACTAGCGCTTGAATCACTAGGAGATCGTGGAATATGCTACTATAGTACTTACTTTGGTGTCTAAATTGCAGCTTCTTGGCAGTCCGGAGCTTTTTGGTGAATTTTCTCCAAACCCTGCCATACAAAGAAAACAATTACTTGATATCGAGAAATGAACAAAGTTGCTAATATGGTGGATAATGATCGATTTAACTTACTTCTCGAGCATTTCAGTCATGTCGCATACTCCTTGGGATCTTTTCGTTTGGAGTCTAAGGCGATTACTACTCCTGCTCAAGCTTAATCTCTAGGAGAATATAGTGGTACTGCGCGCATGCATAACTCATCAATATTACATTACTATAAACTGGACTAATAAGGAAACCGAATATGCCACAAGACAGTAACACTCACTAGAAGTTGTAAGGAAAGAGTATTATATCCTTGTGTTCATTTGTTACCAACGATTGTAGCAAGTTGGCCTCGGTATTTTCGGCATTAAATTCAACCTCAGTTGCATCTATGAGATATGTGTTAATGAACCCAATGGAACCCACTTGTCTTTTCTTCAATTGGCGATCTTCAATCTGCATAATATAGTGAGGATAATTATAAATACATGCAATGAAAGATCTGAGTTATATAGAGACTTAATGGCGAAGTAGTACTACTTACAGACGATGGCGGTGACCGTTGCTTTATCGAGGGCCAATTGATTGAAAACTGATAGAACTCCTCAAATGGAATGAGCAGCAGTTCAATTCCAACGAGGTCATGCTCCTTTTAACTCTCACATACAAAGTACTCCTCCCCTCGGACTTTCTGCAGGTTTTCATGTACCAATCATGCAATCTTAGCATCATCGTTGATAGAGAACTTTCATCTTTGACGAGGCTTCCCGTACTCGTATCTTTGTATCTGCACCTCCAAGAAATCATAATGTACATCGTCAGGCAGGTAATCTTGAGATTGCCATAACGGGCACCATCCTCGGATCGGCGATGTCGCTAGCGAGCACCTTGGCGGGGGCACGATTGCCCGGCTTGTTCGCCGACACTGGGCAATTTGTTTCCCAGCTCGTCGTTCTTTCATTCTTTGATCACTTTTAGTACTTCCCGACCTCTCCGCTTGGCAAATGCCTTTCAATAATGCGCTCATAGTTGCCTTTCGCCGGAGACTTGGGTGGTTTTGTCGGGGCAGCAGTGCGCCCGCTTTCACCGGATCTACCTTCTCCTCCGGGGTGGATGTCTCTTTGCTTTCAACCCTTCAAACCAGTCATGCACTTGATCTGCGCGATCTTCGCGTTTTCCTCCTCGGTCCTCTCGTCACGGTAACTTCTGGATTCTTGAGAAGGACGAATCTATCTCCTCCGCCTTTGGTTGTCTTGCTAGGCGCGGCGGCGAGCGGCCAGGCGGATGTCTTCTTTCCTTGCTTACGAAGCGGAGGAGAAAGGACTACTGACAGCCCGGAGCAGCGGGCGGCGGGTCTCTTCCGCCCTTGGCGGCGAGGCGGAGAAGGAGGTGGCTGGCTGCTCGGCGCGCCGGTCTGCGGCGGAGAAGGAGGCGGAGTGCCGCCACTCGCCGAAGAAGGAGCAGTCGAGTGCCCTGATCGTCACTCGCCGGAGGAGGCGGTGGAGGCGGAGTGCCTGACTCGCCGGAGGAGGAGGAGGCGGGCGTCGATTCGGAAGGTTGATGAGATCCTTCCACCATAGGCATGGAGTCTATAAGCGAGAACCAGCCGATACTCCCCTTCACCGGTAGGGTGGTCAAGCGGAGGTCCTCAAATCCCTCCGTTATTTCATCCACCATCACCTTAGCATATCCTTCTAGAATCAGCGGCGGTGAAAAGTTGAGTCGGGTTTAGTAGGATAAGCAGAGCCAACAACCGCCTTGACCTTCAAATTGCTCCATTGCGCCATAAGGTGGCAATGTTGAGACTCGTGATAGCATCCACGGGATAGCTGGCGAGGCCGTCAAGGCATGCTCAGCTAAAGCAGCTCGGTGGAAGCCCCGCTGCTTCTCCGGCTGAGATAAGCGGGGTAACCGGGGAAGCTTGGCGGGTCGTTTGATCCATTCTTCTTATCGTTCCTCTAGCCCCATTACCCTTTACGTGCGGCGCTTTGCATTTGGCTCTGCTCGGTTTCTTCCTCCTCTCATGGGTTTTGTAACCCCTGCGTCAAAATCCAGCCTTCCACGAAAGCGAAGCTTTGGCGTGCCTCGTGTCCGTCCGAGTGCTCGAGATTCGAGGGCCATTGTGAGCTCGTCCTTCTCCACATGCAGAGCGAACTTCCCTTGTTGTCTTTGCTTGATATATTGCTTTAGCCTCTTAAGCTGGTATGTCCAATTGATCGTTCGTCCAAATGCACTTCCACGTCTGAGGGTCCAAGGTTCCGCCATGACCCGAAGAACCAAGTCCGGCAGCGATGCGGCGATTCATTGTCTACGGTTCGATCCCTTTATCAAGCAGATCATTCTCAGCCTTGGCCCACTTAGGCGGGCTGTGAGGTAACCACGACCCGTGCGATGGTGAAGCTTCTTCTTCGCAGCATTTTGCTTGTTTATCGCCGACATCTTTTTACTCTTTTCCGATGTCTGTGGGCCACAAATGCGGGCGATCATCTCGATCTTCTCATATTTGCCCTTGAATTCTGGTGTCTCTTTTTATTGACAAACTTATTCAGGTCTTTCTTCCAATTCTGAATAGGTCGCCATCTTCTTAAGAGCAAAAGACTTGATTAATGGCTCTATAAGCGGCTTCTCCGGATCATCCTCTGGCGGTAGGGTGAAATTTGACTTCAGCTCGGTCAAAGATCATTTTTGCAGATCATTGACATAAGACACCTCGGGCTCTTCGTTCTTGAGGCTTATACCATTGCTGGATGCTGATCGGGATCTTGTCCCTAACGAACCCGCACTAAGCAACAAATGCCTTCTTTGTCCGGATGGGTTCAATCGGTTGGCCGTCGTTGCGATTTCTATGATCTCAAACCTTTCATCCGAGCTCAACTTTTCTTGGGCCTCGTCTCTTTACGAAGTTGTGCTTTCGATCCGGAGGGCTAGAAAAGGAAGAAAAGCGAGAGTTAATTAATATGTGTACATACCAAAACAATGAATGCATCAATTAGCTAGTCGGCCTGAGCTTAACTAATATATATACTGGTGGGACTCGGTTCGGTGATCACCGAGCAGCGTCTACTTCTTCACCCTCTCCTTCTTCCACCGGCATTGGGTCATCAGACCATCATAATCATATCCGGTGCTTCTTCATCCTCTCCTTCCGGACCATCGGTGTCGTTGAGAAACATCAACGAGTGAGGCATCACTTCCTTCTGCGATTATGTCCCTCAACAACGCTTCTTGTGCTTCGTCTCGGGCGGGGTGTCCATAGTTTCTACAAATATTTACAACATGGCAATTATTATTCAAACATGACGAGATATGGATATATTAGTGGCAAGCGTAGAACTAGCTAGCTAATCACAATAAGGAATCATATTAATTAGTGGCCTCGGCGCTGCTTCTCTAGGGTTTGGGTTGCCTCGACAACGCTTCAAGGGTTAGGGGTGGCCTCGAGCGCTTCAAGGAGGGTAATGTATTTACGTGTTGAAGCTATCGGGAGGGGTATATAAACAACAACAACGGCGACACTACATCTATGTCCCACAAGTGGCGTGGGCATCGGCGCCCGCGTCACTTGTGGGACGTGGATGTAGTGTCCATTACCAACGACCACATGCTCACACCGGCGATACTTGTTATTTAATTAGGGTTTCCTCTACCGCTCGGCGACCCTCGACGACCCTCGTTCCCGATAAAAAAAAAGAGGAAGAAGAAGAAAAAAAAGAGGACAAGAAAGAATAGACGAGAAGAACTCCTCTATTCTTTCTTCTACTCTTTTCTTCTTCTTCCTCTTCTTTATCCTCTTCTTCTCTCGGGGTCAAGGGTGAGGATGCCGAGGGGTGCCTAGTGTCAAGTTCAACAAAACCATGTCTTCATCATTAGTAGTAATAGGTGCATGATGGTGCGAAGCTCTCAAAGTTATTTTGGAGCGGAGTCCCAGATAGGATAATTAGCTTTTTGGTACAAAGTTCAGCAAAACCTTACGAATATCGTTATTTGGAAGGCCTTTGCTGAAATTAATACAAAAGGAAAATTATCTATCCGGGACTCCATTCGAAGCAACTTTGGAGAACTCCATACCATCATGCTCTGAATTACTTCCGGCTAATGATGAAACCATGAATTCTTCAATACTTTGACACTGAAACCTCTCTCGACCCTCGGCGATCCTCGACCCCTCGAACCCTCGGCGACCACTGGAACCCTCGACCCTAGGCGACCTGGAACCCTTGACCTCGATCCTCGACCCTATAGAACCCTCGAACCCTCGACCACTGAAACCCTCGACCCTTGACCCCTTAACGACCCTCGACCCTCTACCCTAGTTCCCGACCCTCGACCCCTCGGCGATCCTCGACACCCTCGACACCCTCGGAAAAAAAAGAGGAGAAAAAAAGGAGAAGAAGCTCCTCTATTCCTTCTTCTTCTCCTCTTTTTTCTTCTTCTTCCTCTTCTTCTTCTCCTTCTTCTTCTCCTTCTTTCTCTACTGATTTTCCTTTTTCCTCTCCTTCTTTTTCTTCTTCTTCTTCCTTCTTCCTTCTTCCTCTTTTCTTCCTTTTCCTTATTTTAATTTTTCCTCTACACTAACCTAATTAAAATGCACTAACCTAAAATCAATATCTACTAACAACCTAAATAAAAAATTAATACATATATGAAAAAATATATATAAACAAAAAATGCTATGAACATTATATTCATACATACATAGCCACATCCATTCATCATATAGCTACCACATACATATATACATTATATATCTGAAAAAAAATGCAATGAACAAAAATATGAGCCTCGGCGGTGGCGGCTCTGCAGAGGCGGCGGTGAGGCTGACAGCGAGAAGCGAGGCGTCGGCGACCACGGCCGAGGCAGAGGCAGGCGTGGCCCGGCGGCAGCGGCGGCGGTGAGGCGAGTGGTGGGGCGGCGCGGCGAGAGGCGCTTCGAAGCGGCAGCGATGGCGACAACGAAGTGTGGCTGACGAGGCGAAGCGGCAGCGAGTGCAGCAGACGGCGTCTGGCGGAAGCGAGAACGGCGTCTGGCGGCGGCGGTGTCGAGGCAGCAGACGGTGTCGATCTGGGCAACTGGCGGCGTCGATGAGCTCGGCGTCGTCAGGCGGGCGAGAAGCAGCTGGCGATGTGTTCGTCAAATTTTCCTAAGTGTTGTATATATAGCAAGAGCATTAGTCGGTTTGTAGCACCAACTGGACTAATGCCTGCTAGTCTCGGTTGGTGCCTGCAACGGGACCAAGCAGCGACCTTTGGTCTCGGTTGGTGGCACCAACGAGACTAAAAGTGCGATAGTCTCGATTGGTGCCACCAACTGGACCAAAAGGCCTGTCTTTTGCGCCAAATGTTTAGTCCCCCTCGCTAGTTGAGAGGAGCCGCTTTTGATTTATAAGGTGCGGTCGCCTTCCTCTCGAGCTCCTCTCTAAAGCAGGCTTCGGGCCTAAACATGCAATATGTGCTGTGGCCCTCTTGGGCCTCCAGCGGGCTGAATCTGGCCCAAGGTAGGGTTCTAGTCGTATTCGGGCCGTGGGGGCCCGATGGGTGGCACTTTTTGTTTTTATTTTATTTGTTGCTTTATTTAGTTTACTTTGGTTTTGGTTTACTTTTCTTTTGGTTTTTGCTTTATTTTTTAATTATTTTTGCTTTTAGTTTTAGAAAAATTATAAACTTTACATTAGTGCCATTAGTTTTCAAATTTGAAAACACTTTTTTTATTTTCTTTGTTGCTTTATTTATTTTATTTTGTTTCTAATTACAACAAAATACTTATTGTTGCTATTTTATTTTTTCTAGTTTTTTGTTTTGTTTTACGCATTATTTATTTTCTTTTGGTTTTTGCTTTATTTTTAATTCTTTTTGGTTTTAGTTTTAGAAAAAATATAAACTTTCATTAGTGCCATTAGTTTTCAAATTTGAAAACACTTTTTATTTTGTTTGTTGCTTTATTTATTTTATTTTGTTTTACTTACAACAAAATACTTATTATTGCTATTTTTATTTTTCTAGTTTTTTGTTTTGTTTTCGCATTGTTTATTTTCTTTTGGTTTTTGCTTTATTTTTTAATTCTTTTTACTTTTAGTTTTAGAAAAAATATAAACTTTACATTAGTGCCATTAGTTTTCAAATTTGAAAACACTTTTTATTTTCTTTGTTGCTTTATTTATTTTATTTTGTTTCTACTTACAACAAAATACTTATTATTGCTATGAAAAGTTGGCATAGCATGTGCATGTACAAAGCGGACAATGGTATCATACTCGTGTGTTACAAAGTTGGCATGGTATCATCATAATAGTTGCGGTGAAAGTCTTCATTTTTTCTTCGCTTGTGTCATTTCTTATTCTTGTAGTAACCATGGATAATCTTCATCGTTTATCGGGATGCTTGGGTCAGCCTTGACTTTGAAGGAGAATTTCATGAAACTTTTCATACTCTTGAGACATATCATCTTGCCCTCCACTCCCGGGATGTCCCTTTTTCTGAAAGAACTATGTGGCGCTTTGGCTCATCATATGATGTATTAAGCTTCCTTATCTTTTCTTTTCCTCGATGCGGTAGACATGTCCTTCACATAGATAACCTATGCCACATCATTGGCTAGAGACGAGCAGTTCGTCGGTGTACCCAAGATTTTTCAGATCCTTTGTTGTCATTCCGTCTTGTGGGTCTACATGCACCCGCCTCTGGCAGATTGACCCACTTGCACTTAAACAAGGGACCTTAAAATCTACTATGTAGTCAAGTTCCCATATGTCTATTATGTAACCATAATATGTGTCCTTTCCCACATCGGTTCTTTGCATCAAAGCGGACACGCTGTTTTAGTTAGTGCTCTTTTGATCTTGGTCGATCATGTAAAATGTATTCCCATTTATCTCGTATCCTTTCCAAATCATTACAGTCGAAGATGGTCCCTGGACAACAAGTACAACTCATCACAAACAGTGATGTCACCTCGAGGCGTGTTTCCAACCAAGCTGCTGAAAGTCTGATGTGTTCACATGTAATCCATAGTCGTCGCCTTTGCTCAAGGTGTTTGGGCCTTGATGTATTCTTGTGTTCATCGACATCTGGGGTCACCAAGGTAGAGTTACGTAGAAGCTGTGTAGTGTGCTTGAGACCAGAATATCCATCCTGCATATTATTGAGTCCCTTCCAAGCGTGCCTTTTCGATCAGTCTCCCCTCATACCGCGATTTAGGGAGACCTATCTTCTTAAGGCCAGGAATGAAGTCAACACAAAACCCGATGACATCCTCGTTTGATGGCCCATGGAGATGCTTCCTTACGGCCTAAGCGATTCTGAACATATTTCTTTAGGACTCCCATGAACCTCTCAAAGGGGTACATATTGTGTAGAAATCGGGCCCCAGAATGACAATCTAAATCGACTAGATGAACTAGGGCGTGCGTCATGATATTGAAGAAGGATGGTGGGAACACCAGCTCGGCCGACAAGACATTCGCCACATCACTCCTTAGCGTTAGTGCGATTTACGGAAACCTTACGAGATATTGCATTGAGGAATGCACATATAGCTTCACAATGGCTAATCGGACGTTTTTGGTGAAAGCCCCTCAATGCAAGCAGGAGGCGATTGCGTCATAATCACGTGGCAGATCACGAGACTTTAGGTTCGGAATTTTTAAGCGGCATATTTATTATTCCTTTATATTGACGAAAAGCCGGTCGGGACCTTCATCTTGGCGAGGCATTCAAAGAAGATTTCTTTCTCTTCTTTCATAAGGCGTGGTGGCGGGACCTTCATCTTTGCTTGGAGCATGCCCTCTTTTTACGTCTGGCGTTGCAGGTCCTCCGTGCCTCGGTGTATCTTTGTCTTCCCATACGCCCAAGAAGCCTAGCAGGTTCACATAAAGCTTCTTCGTCCGTGCATCACGTCGATCGAAGGCGGACCTCTAGAGTCTTTCGGTAGGGTAGGTCCCAAAATATAGATTTCTTCTTCCACATGGGTGCGTGATTGTCGGCGTCATTCGGAAAAGCTAGTCCGCGGGACCCTTTCCAAAGATTACGTGTAAATAATTTACCATAGCAAATGCGTGATCACCGATGCGCATGGCGGGCTTCTTCGGTGATCGCCTGCCTTTGAAATGCTTGCCTTTCTTTCGACATTGATGGTTGGTGGAAGAAATCGCGATGCCCAGTACACATTCTTCCTGCGCTTCGGTATATACTATCGGTGTCAAGTAAGCAGTCGTGTGAAGGAAATATGCCCTAGAGGCAATAATAAAGTTATTATTTATTTCCTTATTTCATGATAAATGTTTATTATTCATGCTAGAATTGTATTAACAGGAAACATAATACATGTGTGAATACATAGACAAGCAGTGTCACTAGTATGCCTCTACTTGACTAGCTCGTTAATCGAAGATGGTTATGTTTCCTAACCATAGACATGAGTTGTCATTTGATTAACGGGATCACATCATTAGGAGAATGATCTGATTGACATGACCCATTCCGTTAGCTTAACACTTGATCGTTTAGTATGTTAATGCTTTCTTCATGACCCATACATGTTCCTATAACTATGAGATTATGCAACTCTCGTTTACCGGAGGAACACTTTGGGTACTACCAAGCGTCTGGCAATATTTGGGTGATTATAAAGGAGTACTACAGGTGTCTCCAAAGGTACATGTTGGGTTGGCGTATTTGAGATTAGGTTTTGTCACTCCGATTGTCGGAGAGGTATCTCTGGGCCCTCTCGGTAATACACATCACATAAGCCTTGCAAGCATTGCAACTAATAAGTTAGTTGCGAGATGATGTATTCAGAGCGAGTAAAGAGACTTGCGATGCTTGAGATTGAACTAGGTATTGGATACAAGCGATCGAATCTCGGGCAATAACTATACCGATGACAAAGGAACAACGATATGTTGTTATGCGGTTTGACCGATAAAGATCTTAAGTAGAATATGTAGGAACCAATATGGGCATCCAGGTTCCGCTATTGGTTATTGACGAGAATAGTTCTAGGTCATGTCTACATAGTTCTCGAACCGTAGGGTCCTTGCAACAAGGTTTCGATGGCGGTTATATTATGAGTTTATGAGTTTTGATGTACGAAGGAGTTGAGTCCGGATGAGATCGGGGACATGACGAGAGTCTCGAAATGGTCGAGGCGTAAAGATCGATATATTGGACGACTATATTGGAGTTGGAAGGTTCGAATGATTGGGTATTTTGAATGCAGGAGAGTTACGAGAATTCGCCGGGGAGAAGTATTGGGCCTTATTGGGCCTGCGGGAAAGAGAGGGGCTGCCTAGGGCAGGGCGCGCCCCATGGCCTAGTCCGGGTGGACTGGGGAGGGGCGCACCCTTCCCTCTTCCCCTTCCCAAGTCCTAGTCCAACTAGGAGAGAGGGAGAGTCCTACTCGGTGGGAGTAGGACTCCTCGGCCAGCGCCTCTCTAGGGCGGCCGCACCCTCCTTGCTCCTTTATATCTGAGGCAGGGGCACCCCATGACACACAAGTTGATCTCGGATCTTTCCTTAGCCGTGTGCGGTGCCCCTTCCACCATATTCCACTTGGTCATATCGTCGCGGGCTTAAGCTGGCTCTGCGCGGAGAAGTCATATCGTCGCGGAGCTTAAGCGAAGCCCTCGTCGTGGAGCATCAACATCGTCCTGCCGTCGTCGTCTTGTGGAACTCATCCCGACACTTTCTGGATGGGTCGGGGATCGTCATCGAGCTGAATGTGTGCGAGAACTTCGGAGGTGCCGTCGTTCGGTGCTTGGATCGGTCGGATCGTGAAGGCGTCGACTACATCAACAGCGTTGTTATAACGCTTCCGCTTTCGGTCTCACAGTGCGTGGGCGGACCTCTCCCTCTCGTTGCTATGCCATCACCATGGTCTTGCGTGATCGTAGGAAATTATTTGAAATTACTCGTTCCTAGCAGTGGCATCGAGCCTGGTTTTATCGTTGATGTCATGTGCCGGTAGAACACAAGTGAGTTGTGGGCGATACAAGTCATCTGCCTACCGGCATGTCATACTTTGGTTCAGCGGTATTACGAGATGAAGCGGCCGGACCGACATTACTGCGTGCGCTTCGCGAGACTGGTTTCACCGCTCAGAGCACTCGTTGCTTAAAGGTGACCGGCGGGTGTCTGTCTCTCTCACTTTAGTTGAATCGAGTATGGCTCGCTCGGTCCTTGAGAGGGTTAAAGGAGTCTATTTGAAATATCGTTGTGGTTTTGATGCGTGGTAAAACGGTTCTTGCTCAGCCCGTAGCAGCCACGTAAAACTTGCAACAACAAAGTAGAGGACGTCTAACTTGTTTTTGCAGGGCATGTTGTGATGTGATATGGTCAAGGCGTGATGCTATATTTTATTGTATGAGATGATCATGTTTTGTAAACGAGTTATCGGCAATGGCGAGAACCATATGGTTGTCGCTTTATTGTATGAAATGCAAGCGCCATGTAATTGCTTTACTTTATCACTAAAAGTAGCGATAGTCGTAGAAGCAATAGTTGGCGAGGCGACAACGATGCTACGATGGAGATCAAGGTGTCGCGCGGTGGCGATGGTGATCATGGCGTTGCTTGGCGATGGAATCACAAGCACAAGATGATGATGACCATATCATATCACTTATATTGATTGCATGTGATGTTTATCCTTTATGCATCTTATCTTGCTTTGATTGGCGGTAGCATTATAAGATGATCTCTCACCAAAATTATCAAGAAGTGTTCTCCACAGTATGCACCGTTGCGAAAGTTCTTCGTCTTTGAGACACCGCGTGATGATCGGGTGTGATAGGCTCTACGTTCAAATACAGCGGGTGCAAAACAGTTGCGCTTGAGAATACTCGAGTTAAACTTGTGAGCCTAGCATATAACGAGATATGGCCTCGGAACACGAGACCGAAAGGTCGGCGTGAATCATATAGTAGATATGATCAACATAGTGATGTTCACCATTGAAACTACTCCATCTCACGTGATGATGGGACATGGTTTAGTTGATTTGGATCACGTAATCACTTAAGATGACTAGAGATGTCGGTCTAAGTGGGAGTTCTTAAATAATATGATTAATTGAACTTAAATTTATCATGAACTTAGTCTGGTAGTATTTTGCAAATTATGTTGAAGATCAATAGCTCGCGTTGTTGCTTCCCTATGCTTTTATATGTTTGTTTGATATGTTCCTAGAGAAAATTATGTTGAAAAATGTTAGTAGCAATATTGCGGATTAGATCGTGATCGAGGTTTATCCTCATTCTGCCTGAAGAATTATGTCCTTGATGCACGCTAGGTAGCGGACCTAATGCGGGAAGCGGAATCACGAGGCGTTATGAGCGTTTGGCTAGCTCAATATGATGACTACTTGATAGTTTAGTGCACCATGCTTAAGCGGCTTAGAATCGGGACTTCAAAGGCGTTTTGAGCGTCATGGACCATATGAGATGTTCCAGGAATTGAAGTTAATATTTCAAGCAAATACCGAGTTGAGAGATATGAAGTCTCCAACAAGTTCTATAGCTAAAAGATGGAGAGAATCGCTCAACTAGTGAGCATGTGCTCAGATTATGCAGGTACTTCAATCGCTTGAATCAAGTGGGAGTTAATCTCCCGGATAAGATAGTGATTGACAGAATTCTCTAGTCACCATCACTAAGTTACTAGAACTTCGTGATGAACTATAGTATGCAAGGGATGGCGGAAAGGATTCCCGAGCTCTTCGTGATGATGAAATCGGCGAAGGTAGAAATCAAGAAAAGAGCATCAAGTGTTGATGATTGACAAGACCACTAGTTTCAAGAAAGGGCAAAGGGGAAGAAAGGGAACTTCAAGTAGAATGACAAGCAAGTTGTCACTCCACGAAGAAACCCAAAGCTGAACCAAAGCACAGGCGAGTGCTTACCTTGCATAGGAAATGGTCCTTTGAAGCGGAAATACCCCAAATATTTGGTGGATAAGAAGGATGGCAAAGTGAACAAGGTATATTTGATATACAGATTATTGATGTGTATTTTACTAGTGTTAATAGTAACCCCTCGGTATTTGATCTTGGTTGGTTGCTAAAGTAGTAACTTAAACAGGAGTTGCAGAATGAGCAGAAACTAGTTGAAGGGAAGTGGCGATGAGTGTTGGAAGTAGTTCAAGATTGATATGATCATCATCGCACCTCCCTATACTTTCGGGATTAGTGTTAAACCTAAATAAATGTTATTTGGTGTTTGCGTTGAGCATGAATATGATTTGATCATGTTTATTGCAAAGCGGTTATTCATTTAAAGTCAAAGAATAATTGTTGTTACATTTAAATGAATAAAACCTTCAATAGTCATACACCCAATAAAAATAGTTTGTTGGATCTCGATCGTAGTAATACACATATTCATAATATTGATGCCAAAAGATGCAAAGTTAATAATGATAGTGCAACTTATTTGTGCCTTTGCCGTTTAGGTCATATTGGTGTAAAGCGCATGAAGAAACTCCATCTTGATGGGATTTTGGAATCACTTGATTATGAATCACTTGATGCTTGCGAACCATGCCTTATGGGCAAGATGACTAAAGACTACATTCTCGGAACAATGGGCGAGCAAATGACTTATTGGAAATAATACATCTTGATGTATGCGGTCCGATGAGTGTTAAAGCTCACGACAAGTATCGTTATTTTCGACCTTCACAAGATGATTTGAGCAGATATGAGTATATCTACTTAATGAAGCACAAGTCTGAAACATTTGAAAAGTTCAAATAATTTCAGAGTGAAGTGGAGAATCATCGTAATAAGAAAATAAAGTTTCTCTGATCGATCGTGGAGGAGAATATTTGAGTTCTGAGTTTGGCCTTCATATAAAACAATGTGGAATAGTTTCACAGCTCACGCCACATGGAACACCATAACGTAATGGTGTGTCGAGCGTCATAACCGTACTTTATTTTTGATATGGTGCGATCAATGATGTCTCTTACCGATTTACCAATATCGTTTTGGGGTTATGCATTAGAGGCAGCTGCATTCACGTTTAATAGGGCACCATCTAAATCCGTTGAGATGACACCGTATAAACTATGGTTTAACGATAAACCTAAGCTGTCGTTTCTTAAAAGTTTGGAGTTGTGATGCTTATGTGAAAAAGTTTTCAAGCTGATAAGCTCGAACCCAAATCGGAGAATGCGTCTTCATAGAATACCCAAAGGTAACTATTGGGTACACCTTCTATCACAGATCCGAAGGCAAGTTATTCGTTGCTAAGATGGATCCTTTCTAGAAAAGTTTCTCTCGAAAGAAGTGAGTGGGAGGAAAGTAGAACTTGATGAGGTAATTGTACCTTCTCCCTTATTGGAAAGTAGTTCATCACGAAATCAGTTCGGTGATTCCTACACCAATTAGTAAGGAAGTTAATGATGATGATCATGAAACTTCAGATCAAGTTGCTACCAAACCTCGTAGATCTTCGGAGTAAGATCCGCACCAGTGAATGCGGTAATCATGTTACGGAAGTCATGTTACTAGAACATGATGAAACCTACGAACTATGAGGAAGCGATGATGAGCCAGATTCATGAAATGGCTTGAGGCCATGAAATCGAGATAGGATCCATGTATGAGAACAAAGTATGGACTTTGATTGACTTGCTCTATGATCAGCAAGCCATGTTAAATAAATGGATCTTCAAGAGGAAGATGGACAGCGATAGTAGTGTTACTATCTACAAAGCTAGACTTGTCGAAAAAGGTTTTAGACAAAGTTCAAGATGTTGAATACAATGAGATTTTCTCACTTGTATCGATGCTTAAAAGTCTGTCCGAATCATGTTAGCAATTGCCACATTTTATGAAATCGGCAAATGGATGTCAAAACTGCATTCCTTAATGGTTTTCTTAAAGAAGAGTTGTATATGATGCAACAGAAGATTTTGTCAATCCTAAAAGAGCTAACAAAATGTGCAAGCTCAATGATCCATCTATGGACTGGTGCAAGCATCTCGGAGTTGGAATAAGCGCTTTGATAGTGTGATCAAAGCATATGGTTTCTCTGAGACTTTTGGAGAAGCACTGTATTTACAAGAAAGTGAGTGGGAGCACTACAGCATTTCGATAAGTATATGTGAATGACATATTGTTGATCGGAAATAATGTAGAATTATACGCAAAGCATAAAGGATATTTGAAAGGAGTTTTTCAAGAAGGACCTCGGTGAAGCTGCTTACATATTGAGCATCAAGATCTATAGAGATAGATCAAGGCGCTTGATAAGTTTTTCAATAAATATATACCTTGTCAAGATTTTGAAGTAGTTCAAAATGGAGCAGTCAAAGAAAAGTTCTTGCTGTGTTGCAAAGGTGTGAAATTGAGTAAGACTCAAATCCCGACCACGGCGGAAAATAGAAAAGAGAATGAAAGTCATTCCTATGCCTCAGTCATAGGTTCTATAAAGTATGCTATGCTATGTACGGACCTATTGTATACCTTGCTCTGAATTTGGCAAGGAGTACAATGGTGATCTAGGAGTAGATCCTTTGGACATTGGTCAAGAACATCCTTAGTGAGGACTAAGGAAATATTTTCGATTATGGAGGTGATAAAAAGCCGTCGTGAGGTTACATCGATGCAAGCATTTTACACTGATCCGGATGACTCTAAGTCTCAATCTGGATACATATTGAAAGTGGGAGCAATTAGCTAGAGTAGCTCCGTGCGAGCATTGTAGACATAGAATATTTGCAAAATAGATCTGACTCACGAATGTGATGAGACCCGTTGACTAAGCTTCTCTCACGAGCAAAACATGATCATACCATAGTACTCTTTGGGTGTTAATCACATAGCGATGTGAACTAGATTATTGACTCTAGTAAACCCTTTGGGTGTTGGTCACATGTGATGTGAACTATGGGTGTTAATCACATACAGATGTGAATATTAGTGTTGAATCACATGATGATGTGAACTAGATTATTGACTCTAGTGCAAGTGGGAGGCTGAAGGAAATATGCCTAGAGGCAATAATAAAGTTATTATTTATTTCCTTATTTCATGATAAATGTTTATTATTCATGCTAGAATTGTATTAACGGAAACATAATACATGTGTGAATACATAGACAAGCAGTGTCACTAGTATGCCTCTACTTGACTAGCTCGTTAATCGAAGATGGTTATGTTTCCTAACCATAGACATGAGTTGTCATTTGATTAGCGGGATCACATCATTAGGAGAATGATCTGATTGACATGACCCATTCCGTTAGCTTAACACTTGATCGTTTAGTATGTTAATGCTTTCTTCATGACCCATACATGTTCCTATAACTATGAGATTATGCAACTCCGTTCTGGGAGGAACACTTTGGGTACTACCAAGCGTCTGGCGTATGCTGGGTGATTATAAAGGAGTACTACAGGTGTCTCAAAGGTACATGTTGGGTTGGCGTATTTGAGATTAGGTTTTGTCACTCCGATTATGGGAGAGGTATCTCTGAGCCCTCTCGGTAATACACATCACATAAGCCTTGCAAGCATTGCAACTAATAAGTTAGTTGCGAGATGATGTATTCTGGAGCGAGTAAAGAGACTTGCGATGCGAGATTGAACTAGGTATTGGATACCGGCGATCGAATCTCGGGCAAGTAACATACCGATGACAAAGGAACAACGTATGTTGTTATGCGGTTTGACGATAAAGATCTTAAGTAGAATATGTAGGAACCAATATGGGCATCAGGTTCCGCTATTGGTTATTGACGAGAATAGTTCTAGGTCATGTCTACATAGTTCTCGAACCCGTAGGGTCCCTTGCAACAAGGTTTCGATGTGCGGTTATATTATGAGTTTATGAGTTTTGATGTACCGAAGGAGTTGAGTCCCGGATGAGATCGGGGACATGGCGAGAAGTCTCGAAATGGTCGAGGCGTAAAGATCGATATATTGGACGACTATATTCGGAGTTGGAAGGTTCGAATGATTGGGTATTTTGAGAGATGCAGGAGAGTTACGGGAATTCGCGGGGAAGTATTGGGCCTTATTGGGCCTGCAGGAAGAGAGAGGGCTGCCTAGGGCAGGCGCGCGCCCATGGCCTAGTCCGGGTGGACTAGGGGAGGGCGCACCCTTCCCTCTTTCCCTTCCCAGAATCCTAGTCCAACTAGGAGAGAGGAGAGTCCTACTCGGTGGGAGTAGGACTCCTCGGCAGCGCCTCTCTGGGGCCGGCGCACCCTCCTTGCTCCTTTATATCTGAGGGGCAGGGGCACCCCATGACACACAAGTTGATCTCTGGATCTTTCCTTAGCCGTGTGCGGTGCCCCTTCCACCATATTCCACTTGGTCATATCGTCGCGGAGCTTAGGCGAAGCCTGCGCGGAGAAGTCATATCATCGCGGAGCTTAAGCGAAGCCCTGCGTCGATGGAGCATCAACATCGTCCTGCGCCCGTCGTCTTGTGGAACTCATCTCCGACACTTTGCTGGATCGGTCCGGGGATCGTCATCGAGCTGAGCGTGTGCAGAACTTCGGAGGTGCCGTCGTTCGGTGCTTGGATCGGTCGGATCGTGAAGGCGTCGACTACATCAACAGCGTTGTTATAGCGCTTCGCTTTCGGTCTCACAGTGCGTGGGCGGACACTCTCCTCTCGTTGCTATGCCATCACCATGGTCTTGCGTGATCGTAGGAAATTTTTGAAATTACTCGTTCCCCAACAGCGTGCATGTGTGGTATCCCTTGTTTATACATCACGAAAGGTTCTTGAGGCGGGCCAATCGTTGATGGTCACGAACAGCACAGCGCTTTAGGTGAAATTCCTCCTTTTGTGCTCATCCACGTCGTACACGTTTCCATTCCACGGTTGTAAAAGTTCTTCAACTAATGGCCTTAGGTACACATCAATGTCGTTCTTGGGGTTGCTTAGGGCCTTGGATGAAGCGGCATCATAATGAACTTCCGCTTCATGCACATCAAGGAGGAAGGTTATACATACATAGAGTCACGGGCTAGGTGTTGTGATTGCTGCTCTGCTCCCCAAAAGGATTAATGCCATCGCGCTTAAAGCAAACCATCGTTCCTTGGGTCCTTTGCAAACTCATCCCAATACTTTCTCTTGATTTTTCTCCACTGCGACCCGTCGTGGGTGCTCTCAACTTCCTGCCTTTCTTACGGTCCTCAACTGTGCCATCGCATCAACTTGGCATGCTCTCCGTTTTGAACATATGTTTCAACCGTGGTATTATAGGAGCATACCACATCACCTTGAGAACCCTCTTCACGGGAGGCTGCCGTCAACATCACCGGGGTCATCTTATGCGATCTTATACGCAATGCACGCATATCTTGGGCATCGTTCAGATCCTTGTATGCACCTTGATGAGGATGAAGTCATTAGGGCATGCATGTATCTTCTCCACCTCCAATCCTAGAGGGCATCGACCTTCTTTGCTGCGTATGTCTTTGTCGGGCAATTCGTTATCCTTTGGAAGCTTCTTCTTCATTATTTTGGTAGCTTCTCAAATCCTTTATCGAGCCTGACATTCTCGCCTTCCACTACAGCAATTCGATGCAGTACCGAGCTTTGTGTTTCCATCTTACGCAATTGGGGTACAACCCTTTTTGTGATCCTCTAACATGCGATCGAACTTCAGCTTCTCCTTTTGACTTTTCGCATTGCGTCCTTGCATCGACAATGACCGGCGGAGATCATCATCATCGGGCACATAAATGCGGTTCCTCTTGATCTTCAGCGGCCGCCCGTTACGCTTGCACCATCGTGCACATCGTCATTTCCTCTTGATGTTCGATAGCATCACCGTATTCAGGGGGCACATAGTTGTCATCGTACTCTTCTTCTGCGCCGTCTTCCATCATAACCCCTATTTCTCCGTGCCTCGTCCAAACATTATAGTGTGGCATGAAACCCTTGTAAAGTAGGTGGGTGTGAAGGATTTTCCGGTCAAAGTAAGACTCCGTATTTCCCACATATAGGGCATGGACAACACATAAAACCATTCTGCTTGTTTGCCTCAGCCACTTCGAGAAAATCATGCACGCCCTTAATGTACTCGGAGGTGTGTCTATCACCGTACATCCATTGCGGTTCATCTGCGTGCATTATATATAATTAAGTGTGTCAAAAATCATTCAGAACATCATGAATAGATAATTAAGTGACCAAATTAATAGAAGTTCATCATCACATAAAACCAAAGTACATACATAGTTCTCATCTAACAACATAAAGCTCTGCGAGCATCTAAATTAATTAAACCATACATTGAAACTATGTAAAACATTTCAATGCGAAAACAAATCGATCATAATACGCAACCAAGGTAACAAATGATCCAACGAGCATAATGATACCAAGCCTCGGTATGAATGGCATATTTTCTAATCTTTCTAATCCTCAAGTGCATTGCATCCATCTTGATCTTGTGATCATCGGCGACATCCATAACATGCAACTCCAATATCATCTTCTCCTCCTCAAGTTTTTTATTTTTTCCTTCAAAATTGTTTTCTTCTTCAACTAAATTTAACCTCTCGACAATAGAATTGGGTTGGAATTTCGGTTCAACAACCTCCTAGATAAATAAAATCTATGTCACGTTGGTGGCATAATTTTCATAAACAATAAATGAACCAATAGTTATGAAAATATAATATATACCACATCGAATCATAGAGCAGGGCGAGGGCCGGCGAGGCGGATACCAAAACCATCGCACTATATAAGATGCAATAATAAAAGTAAGAAAATAATACAAGTATCTATCTAAACATACAAGTAAGAATATTTTCCTTTCGAGAAAGAA
>JAHIAM010002670.1:0-69155 GCA_021605205.1 Aegilops longissima
TTTCAAAGGAGGCCCAGGACGCCCATCTTCATCAACACAAGCTCGAGACCTCGCGAGGGGCCAAGCCTCGGGCGGACGACCAGAGCTTCCTCAGCACAGCCTCGCCAGCTGGCTCACGAGGAGGCGGAGAGTTCAAGGCAGGGTACCTCGCGAGGTGCCCGTGATGTGCCATGATTACCAAGGGCGCCATCGGGCGCCAGCTCACAAGCAGGCCCCCTCCTTTCCTCTTTGGTGCAAAGGAGCAACCGCAGCAAGAGCATCAAGCAAAGGCACCCTGCTTCGTGCAACAAGACCAAGACCAGCCCCAACGGCTGGAAGGAGTCATCGTGGAGCCCAAGCAGGCGTCATCACCAGAGCCTTTGGCAAAGCGAGGACCAACTTTAGTCGATAAGTGTACCTGTTCCCCTTCAAGATGGCCAATTGTTGGCGCCCTTCCCGCTCAATATTTGGGAAGAGGCCCAGGGCCTTCGTATATATAAGTAGGGCCAGCCACCATAGTAGGAAGAGGATGATCGGATAGAAAGGGACGATCGGATAGAAAAGGACGATCGGAGAGAGAGGATCCGGCATTTGGAATCCAGAGAGAGAGAGACCCGCTCCTCAAGCTACAGCGACGGGATACCACTTAGCGGTTCATCACACCCACCAAGAACAGACCCTCGCGAGGTTGTTCTTCCCTGTACTGTTCTTCATCAGCCCAAGAGGAAATCCACCACACCACAAACTAGAGTAGGGTATTACACCACAACGGTGGCCCGAACTAGTATAAATCTCGTGTCTCTTGCGCTGTTCTTTCGAGTAGTTTTAGGTCCTTGCGATTCGGCGAGGTACGAGACAGTGGAGGGTTGGATCTCCGCGCGCACCCCAGAGTTCGAACCTTAAGGGTCTGCCGGAACCCGAAATCCGACACTACCCCTATCGAAACCTATAGAAATCGAGCCGATAGGCTTTTCGTGTCAGGGATAGGCAGTAATTTCCACCTCGCAGATTTTGGTTTCGGGCGATTACTGCGACTTTCCCCGCTTCATTCAATTTTTTGCAGAGCAATAGTGCATGTTTACCGTGCCAAATCAATTTGAATCCAGTTTGTATTCTATTTTTGTTCGGGCAGGATCCATTTGCGGTTGGAATAAAATTCTATATACATCATTTTATATATATATATATATATACTTTCAAAAGCACAACACCCTTTATACATAAATATGGTTTACAAATGGCATGATCTCAGATTCATAAGGCTGTATCCATCTCAATTTGGATTTCCAAATATTTGAAACCACTTTATGTTGAAATCCAATGTATGCATTCCTCGCTAACTGTCTCCAATTAATGTGTGTTTCATGTGGTTTTTTTACTTCTCAAACATGTATAATGTGTTTCACACACGCAACATATAGTGTAATCCCGTTTAGACATTAATTGCATATAAATCATGCATTGTCTCTAATTAAAGAATCTATGGATCACTAATATTGATAAACTATATAACATTACACGTGTCCCCAAATTCAAATGAATATGCATGTTTCATACACCAATTTGTGTTATGATATTATCGATGTCGTGATCTCAAGTTTAAATATTTTAATCCCCTTTGATCGAGATATTCGTCCCATATAGCTATAAATATAGGAGTATCTCTCTAGACCTATACGCGTTCATCGTCTCTCGGGTATCTCTCATGCTACCTATATGTCGACGATGATCTTTTATCTTCGCAACACACTGACGATACTCTCTCCCTCGACCTTCATCACTCTATCTCTATCTAAGTATATCTCGCTCCCTGCTATGTGTCTCTAACTATGATTCTCCATGTGAAATCTCTTTCTCTCACACAAACACAAACTTCGTCTCCCGGGGTCTCATTTCTCTCTACTATTCCCCTGTGTGCCACTCGCACACCCCCTCTCACACAAAGATGTCTTTCGCTCCTTATCTATGAGAAGCTATGACTCTTCCTCTTAAATATCTCTTTCTCAGACACAAACACAAACTCTGTCTCCCAGGGTCTCATATGTCTGCACCATTCTCTTGTATGTCGCTCACACACACTCTCTCTCCCTAGAGATATCTTGCGTTCCCTCATATGTCTCTCTAGCTAGCACTCTCGTTGTGAAATATCTTTCTCTCTCGCAGACACAAAACTCAGTCTCTCGGGATCTCATTTCTCTATGATGTTTGTTTGTATGTGACTCACATGCACACTCTCTCTATCTCTCTCACACCCACACATATAACTCAGCCTTCTGATCAACTCGACTCCTATCTCCAACACACACTAGCTATCATATTTATCTTTCTATTTATCTGTTTCTCCATCAACCTTCTTTCTCACCCTCACTCTTGCTTCCTATCACACACATTATATATGTTTCTCTCTACATGCAGTCAAGTGTCCTCTTTTTATCTTTCTCTCACACACACATAACTTCACCCTCTGAACCACCCGGCGGTCATCTCCAACACTCAAACTAGCCGATGTCCCTCTATCTAGCATCTCTATCTCTGTATCTATCTGTAGTTTCTCCGTCAACATTTCTTTCTCGCACGCACTCTTGCTTCCTATCACCTACACTATATATGTCTCTCCATACATGCATTTATAGGTTGATTTCTTTCGCACAATCGTTGTGTCTCGCTCCCTCTGCTTGCCATAGATGCATGCTCCAGCCCACACCACTATCTCTTAAAGACAAAAACACATGCTCAATTATCGAGCCTTCTTCCCTGCACTCTCACATGCATGCATATTGTCATACCGATCTCTCCCATATCGTTGATCTTATGACTTATGTCTTCTTTTTTTATCTCGATCATGCTCGCGCGCACACACACACACATCCCACGTATACATGTATACCTCTCACACATGCACGTTCAAGGTCTCCTATGTCTCCATACATAGTTAATTACCCTCAACCCTAATGCCACATCGAATCGTTCTCTTCTTGTGTGCACATAACTTCTGCCTGGATGGGTAAAACACACACTCACACTTAACAATCTCCTTCTAGCTACCCCCCCCCCCTCCTCTCTCACTCTTCCCCTATATCCCCGAAACCAATAAGACCATCCCTTCGTTTAATTCCCGCCTACATGCACCATCGATATATAGTAGTCTTCCTCGGTGTCTCTCGAACAAACACGTTCTCTCGATGTCGACTCCTCTCACACCCACACGCCTTCTCTTCCCTCTCTACGGGCCTTTTCTCTCTCGCACCACCTCGTTGGTGGCCCCTGTCATACACTATGATGAAGCCACGCACACTTAAATTACATCCGCCACCGAGGACCCCGCGTCACACACACACGCACCCACCCCCACCCCACCCCCACACACACTAATTAAGACTCCATCTCACACACACATGCTCTAGGCGGAGCATTTATTCCTACCACCCTTCGTCCAACCTTACCCGTATGATAAAGCAATCACCTTAATTTACTTGTATAACATGGACAAATACCACTTTACTTTAGTAGTTAGCAAACTTATCATCTCTACTCTTATAAAAAACGAGTTGGTGATGATGGTGTGCCTGCCATCTTGTCTCTACTCTTATAAAAAAATGAGTTGGTGATGATGGTGTGCCTGCCATCTTGTAATATAGACCGTCTGATCTATATCTGATGGATAGAAAGCAAACTACGACAATTTTACAAAAGATACCCGCGCCCCTCACCACATTTACAGACAAGGCCTTGCCTCGTTCCTCGTCCTTATCTCCCACAACCTCATTGCTGAGAAATTAAAAAAGGAAGTCTTTGGAACAATCTAGAATGGTGGCCGCTGCCGCCTGCCGGCACCGTCCATCCCCATGCCTCCGCCCAGTCCGACCACCAGTCACCACCACGCTCCACTCCTCCTCACCTTATCTCTCATCTTTCATTTTTTCGATGAAATTGTCGAGATACCAGTTTTGCGATAAAATTCTTGAGATATCATTAGTTTTACACATGGGATTACTCCTGCATGGGTCAATCACAGCAGGTGTTTTGTAAAAAATGCATATTGATGTTCCGTGCAATGCACGAGCATCTTGCTAGTAATTATATAACGCAAATCACGAGCAGGAAGTGACATTTTTTTACACAACCACATTAACATGGCCACGTAAATCACTAGCTAAAGTGTAATACCATTATACTTCTATCCCTATGCAAAAGGTTGAGTACATGTCCGAAGAGTAGAGTCGCACACATGCACTCTCTCTCTCAGAATCTCTCACACACACCAGTTACGTGACGCCCACTTAAGCAGACACGTATGTTACAATTTGTGCACCCGTGGGTACACGTGATGGTGCGCATTTATTTAAGCCAGACAGCGAACCCAAACAATAGCTGCATTCATTCCCCTCTCGCCGCCTCTACTCTAGTCACCGTAGCCCGGTAGCCATGGCCCGGCCAAAGGTAACGACATACGCAATACTCCTGCCGGAGCAGTGCTTTAATCTGGAAATTTTTGTGGTCATGCATGCTCTTTTTGTGCTAGCACTCCTATATAAGGGTTGACCGGTCGCTTCCCGCAGACGTGCGGGCGGTGGAAGAGCAAGGAGAAGGGAAGCGGGCTATAGAGTAACTTTTTTACCACATTTTCTTAGGAAACTGAGTGCAATAATTGAGTAGTTTTGCAAACTACCAGTACTACACCTGAAACGGTTCAAAACCAATACCACCACCACGCCCGCGTCTGACCGCCCTGGCCGACCCAACCTCCCTCCCTTGCCGGCGTGCGCTTCCCGCGTGAGACGGTCAGCGTCGCCCCGGAACGTTAGTGCCGCATTAATGCCCGGCCGGAGCGGAGGCGACCTCTCACTAGCGCCGGCTTTGAAGCAGCACGACGGCCGAGAGAGCGCCGCTTCTGGTGCACGTGACTGCTCTGCATCGAGGCTGGCCATAGTTTGGATGGGTCTCCATCGTGGGGAGCCACACTAACTGAGATGATATGGACTCTTGTTGCCCACTGATACGTCCATTTTGCATCATGCTTTTATATCGATATCTATTGCATTATGGGCTATTATTACACATTATGTCAAAGTACTTATACCTATTCTCTCTTATTTTACAAGGTTTACATGAAGAGGGAGAATGCCGGCAGCTGGATTCTAGGCTGGAAAAGGAGCAAATATTAGAGACCTATTCTGCACAACTCCAAAAGTCTTGAAACTCCACGAAAGTCAATTTTGGAATATATAAAAAATATTGGGCAGAGAAAGTACCAGAGGGGGGCCACCCACCATCCACGAAGGTGGGGGCGCGCCCTACCCCCCTGGGCATGCCCCCTGCCTCGTGGGCCCCCTAGCAGGCCTCCCGTGCCCATCTTTGGCTATATAAAGTCTTTCGCTCTGGAAAAAATCAGGAAGAAGCTTTCGAGATGAAGCGCCACCTTCTCGAGGCGGAACCAATCTAGGGCTCCGGTGGAGCTGTTTTGCCGGGGAAACGTCCCTCCGGGAGGGGGAAATCATCACCATCGATCCTCTCATCGGGAGGGGGTCAATCTCCATCAACATCTTCACCAGCACCATCTCACTCAAACCCTGGTTCATCTCTTGTATCCGATCTTTGTCTCAAAACCTCAGATTGGTACCTGTGGGTTGCTAGTAGTGTTGATTACTCCTTGTAGATGATGCTAGTTGGTTTATTTGGTGGAAGATCGTATGTTCATATCCTTTATGCATATTAATACCCCTCTGATTATGAACATGAATATGATTTGCTAGTAGATACGTTTGTTCCTGAGGACATGGGAGAAGTCTTGCTATAAGTAGTCATGTGAATTTGGTATTCGTTCGATATTTTGATGAGATGTATGTTGTCTTTCCTCTAGTGGTGTTATGTGAACGTCGACTACATGACACTTCACCATTGTTTGGGCCTAGAGGAAGTCATTGGGAAGTAATAAGTAGATGATGGGTTGCTTGAGTGACAGAAGCTTAAACCCTAGTTTATGCGTTGCTTTGTAAGGGGCTGATTTGGATCCACATGTTTCATGCTATGGTTAGGTTTACCTTAATCGTTCTTTTGTAGTTGCGGATGCTTGCAATAGGGGTTAATCATAAGTGGGATGCTTGTCCAAGGAACGTCAGTACCGAAGCACCGCTCCACCCACATATCAAATTATCAAAGTAACGAACGTGAATCATATGAGCGTGATGAAAACTAGCTTGATGATAATTCCCATGTGTCCTCGGGAGCGTTTTCCTTTATATAAGAGTTTGTCCAGGCTTGTCCTTTGCTACAAAAAGGATTGGGCCACCTTGCTGCACCTTATTTACTTATACTACTTGTTACCCGTTACAAATTACCTTATCACAAAACTATCTGTTACCGATAATTTCAGTGCTTGCAGAGAAAACCTTACTTAAAACCGCCTGTCATTTCCTTCTGCTCCTCATTGGGTTCGACACTCTCACTTATCAAAAGGACTATGATAGATCCCCTATGCTTGTGGGTCATCAAGACTCTTTTCTGGCGCCATTGCCGTGGAGTGAAGCGCCTTTAGTAAGTGGAATTTGGTAAGGAAAAATTTATATAGTGTGCTGAAATTTACTGTCACTTGTTACTATCGAAAGTAACCTTTGAGGGGGCTTGTTCAGGGTATCTTCACCCCGACCGGTAGAGCAAATAGTTTCTCCTCAACCTACTGAACCTACTGAAAGTGTTTACTTTGAAATTCCTTCAAGTATGATAGAGAAACCGCTAGCTAATCCATTTATATGAGATGGAACATTGCATCCCGATTTGCACCTAATCTATGTGGATGAAGTTTGTGGATTATTTAAGCTTGCAGGTATGCCTGAGGATGTTATCAATAAGAAGGTCTTCCCTTTATCTTTGAAGGGAAAAGGATTGGCATGGTTTAGGCTATGTGATGATATTGGATCATGGAACTACAACCGATTGAAATTGGAATTTCATCAGAAGTTTTATCCTATGCATCTGGTTCATCGTGATCGTAATTATATATATAATTTTTGGCCTCGCGAAGGAGAAAGCATCGCTCAAGCTTGGGGGAGGCTTAAGTCAATGTTATATTCATGCCCCAATCATGAGCTCTCAAGAGAAATTTGTATTCAAAAAATTTATGGTCGACTTTTTCTCAATAATTGCTCCATGCTCGATACTTCTTGTACTGGTTCTTTTATGATGAAGACTATTGAATTTAGATGGGATTTATTAGAAATAATTAAACACAATTCTGAAGATTGGGAACTCGGCGAAGGTAAGGAGTTAGGTATAACACCTAAGTTTGATTGCGTTAAATGTTTTATGGATACCGATGTTTTCCGTGAATTTAGCAATAAATATGGACTTGACTCTGAGATAGTAGCTTCTTTCTATCAATCATTTGCTACTCATGTTGATCTTCCTAAGGAGAAGTGGTTTAAATATCATCCTCCCATTGAAGTAAAAGTAGTTGAACCGATTAAAGTTGAAGAAAGGACTATCACTTACAATGTTGATCCTATTGTTCCTACCGCTTATGTTGAGAAACCAACTTTCCCTGTTAGAATAAAGGATCATGCTAAAGCTTCAACTGTGGTTCATAAGAGTAATACTAGAACACCTACACCCTCTGAGCAAATTAAAGTTGAACCTAGTATTGGTATGGTTAAAGATCTCTTGGCCGATAATATTGATGGGCATGTTATTTACTTCTGTGATGAAGCTGCTAGAATTGCTAGACCCGATACTAAAAATGAACATAGACCCATTGTAGGCATGTCTGTTATTTCTGTTAGAATAGGAGATCATTGCTATCATGGCTTATGTGATATGGGTGCTAGTGCGAGTGTAATACCTCATTCTTTATATGAAGAAATTATGCATGATATTGCGCCTACTGAGTTAGAAGGTACTGATGTTACAATTAAGCTTGCCAATAGAGATACTATTTCACCAGTTGGGATTGTTAGAGATGTTGAAGTCTTGTGTGGGAAAGTTAAATATCCTACTGATTTTCTTGTTCTTGGTTCCCCACAAGATGACTTTTGTCCCATTATATTTGGCAGACCCTTCTTGAATACTGTTAATGCTAAGATAGACTGCAAAAAGGATATTGTTACTATTGGTTTAGGGGATATGTCTCATGAGTTTAATTTTGCTAAATTTCGTAGACAACCCCATGATAAAGAATTGCCTAGTAAAGATGAAATTATTGGTCTTGCTTCTATTGTCGTGACTCCTAATGATCCTTTAGAACAATATTTGCTAGACCATGAAAATGATATGTTTATGAATGAAACAAGGGAAATAGATGAAGTATTCTTTAAACAGGGACCTATTTTGAAACACAACTTGTCTGTTGAAATTCTAGGGGATCCTCCTCCACCCAAGGGTGATCCCGAGTTTGAGCTTAAACCATTACCTGATACTCTTAATATGGCTTATCTTGATGAAAAGAAGATATATCCTGTTATTATTAGTGCTAACCTTTCAGAGTAGGGAGAAGAGAAATTATTGAAAACTTTGAAGAAGCACCGTGATGCTATTGGATATACTCTTGATGATCTTAAGGGCATTAGTCCCACTCTATGCCAGCACAAAATAAAATTGGAGAAAGACGCTAAACCGGTTGTTGATCACCAACGACGGTTAAATCCTAAGATGAAAGAAGTGGTAAGGAAAGAAATACTAAAGCTTCTGGAGGCAGGTATAATATATCCCGTTGCTGATAGTCAGTGGGTAAGTCCTGTCCATTGTGTCCCTAAGAAGGGAGGTATTACTGTTGTTCCTAATGATAAATATGAATTAATCCCACAAAGAATTGTTACAGGTTATAGAGTGGTAATTGACTTCCGCAAATTAAATAAAGCTACTAAAAAAGATCATTACCCTTTACCTTTTATTGATCAAATGCTAGAAAGATTATCCAAACATACACATTTTTTGCTTTCTAGATGGTTATTCTGGTTTCTCTCAAATACCTGTGTCAAAAGAGGATCAAGAGAAGACCACTTTTACTTTCCCTTTCGGTACCTTTGCTTATAGACGTATGCCTTTTGGTTTATCCTATGCACCTGCTACCTTTCAAAGATGTATGACTGCTATATTCTCTGACTTCTGTGAAAAGATTGTTGAGGTTTTCATGGATGATTTCTTCGTATATGGAACTTCTTTTGATGATTGCTTAAGCAACCTTGATCGAGTTTTGCAGAGATGGAAGAAACTAATCTTGTCTTGAATTGGGAGAAGTGACACTTTATTGTTAATGAAGGTATTGTCTTGGGGGCATTAAATTTCTGAAAGAGGTATTGAAGTTGATAAAGCTAAAGTTGATGCTATTGAAAAGATGTTGTGTCCTAAGGACGTTAAAGGTATAAGAAGTTTCCTTGGTCATGCCGGTTTTTATAGGAGGTTCATTAAAGACTTCTCAAAAATTTCTAGGCCTCTGAGTAATCTTTTACAAAAAGATGTTCCTTTTGTCTTTGATGATGATTGTGTAGAAGCATTTGAAATACATAAGAAAGCTTTGATTTCTGCACCTATGGTTCAGCCACTTGATTGGAATTTACCCTTTGAAATTATGTGTGATGCTAGTGATTATGCTGTAGGTGCTGTTCTAGGACAAAGAGTTGATAAGAAATTAAATGTTATCCCATATTCTAGTAAAACGATAGACAGTGCCCAGAGAAATTATGCTACTACTGAAAAAGAATTTTTAGCAGTTGTATTTGCTTGTGATAAGTTCAGACCTTATATTGTTGATTCTAAAGTAATTGTTCACACTGATCATGATGCCCTCATGTCCGTATTTTATTTTATCGACACCTCTAACTCTAAACATATATTTTTCGATACCGGCTTCCACTTGAGGACAAGCGAGGTCTAAGATTGGTGGAGTTGATACGTCCATTTTGCATCATGCTTTTATATCGATATTTATTGCATTATGGGCTGTTATTACACATTATGTCACAATACTTATGCCAATTCTCTCTTATTTTACAAGGTTTACATGAAGAGGGAGAATGCCGGCATCTGGAATTCTGTCGGCGTTCTGGGAACGGGGGTCCCCAGACTTGCCTGCCTGCGGCCCACGGCGTGGTTGTTAAGAGTCAGACGGCCCATCTTCATCAACAAAGCATCCAAGACCCTCGCGGGGGTCCAAGCCTCGTGAGGCAGACGACGCAAGACCTCCTCCGGAGTATCCTAGCCAGGCAGGCTCACGAGGAGCGGAGATATCAAGGCGGGGCAAACCTCACGAGGCCCTCATGACGTGAGCCATGACGCACGACACGAGGCGGGCGCCAGCGCGCACAGTGTCCTTATTTCCTCTTTAGTGCTAAGGAGGCCAGCGCAGGCGAGGAGTACCGAGGCATCAGGCAAAGGTTGCTATATTGGTGCAACGAGACCAAGACCAGGAGGACGGCAAGATGGAGGTCATCATGGAGCCCAAGACGGCGTCACCACCAGAGCTTTTCGCAGGCGAAGACCACTTTTGTCAGGATAGCTTGTACTAGCTGACCCCCTTCAAATTTGCCCGCCGTTGTTGGCTCCCTTCCTGCTCAATATTTGGGAAGAGGACCAGGGCCTATATAAGTAGAGCTAGCCATCTCAGTAGGTGCATCGGGCAATTCACCCAGCTCTCACCCACACAAGTTAGCCAGGCACAAGAACACCTCAACCTCAGGAGGCTGTTCCTTCTCTTGTATTGTTCTTCATCAGCCCAAGAGGCAATCCACCACCACCACACTGGAGTAGGGTATTACACAACAACGGTGGCCCGAACCAGTATAAACCTCGTGTCTTTCTGTGTTGCGAGTTTGTCGAGTTCGTCCGCGAGATCTTAGCGAGCTAGGGCGTAGATCGTTAGGAGGGAAAGACTTCGTGCGCACCCAAGTGTTCGAACCTTAAGGGTTTGCCGGAACCCCACATCTGACATTTGGCGCGCCAGGTAGGGTGCGCCGTAGCTTCCCTTCCATTAGTTCGTCGCTCCATCGCTCCGTCATCTCCATGGCGGACGCTCGCCGTGCTCGAGCTGAGCGTCGGGCTGCCCTCACCGCCCGTGTCGCTCGGACGGCTCCTGTCGGCGGGCCACCTCGCTGTTCTCTGTATCCCGCTGCCAACGCTGCCACCGGCCCGGCGGGGAACGAGCAGCAGACGTCCTCGCTGCATCCTTCGGTGCGGCAGGACGGCCGCACCACCACTCCATCGCTGACCCCTGCCGGTTCTTCGTCTCACGCGCACCGTGCTCCCATGGAGGCACGGGCCGTGCTCCATGCGGTGAACGAGCTCCTGCGCTACCGCCCCGTCGACGACCTCTATGAGGAGTAGCTCGACCGCGTCGCCGAGCTCGTCCGCGTTGCACGGGGCTCTCCAGCGCCGTCCCACTCTCTTCCTCCCCCTCAACCGGCCACGGACGACGGGGCTCATGGCGTGCCTCCACCACCTCAGCCCCAAGATGGTGCCTTGGCACCAAGGCGCGCGGCTCCGCGGCGTGATCCGCCGCAACCGGCACCCGCGCGCGAAGAGAGAAGCTGCCAAGAAATTCCGCTGCCGCGAGAAGCTGCACCTGCGCTCCCCACGCCACCTCGTCAAGACTACGCACCGCCCGCAGCAGCGCAGCGCGAACCTCGTCAAGACCAAGCTCCACCTCCGAAGCGGGCCCTGGCAACCACAGCTGGCTGCCGCGCCTTCACCCCCGAGCTGCGTAGTGTCGCCTGGCCAGGCAAGTTCAAGCCAGACCTGCCTCCTCGCTACGACGGCACCGCCGACCCCGCGGAGTTCCTGCAGCTCTATGAGCTGAGCATCGAAGCGGCCAACAGCGACGAAAAAGTCATGGCAAACTGATTTCCCATGGCTCTCAAGGATGGAGCTCGCTCCTGGCTCCTGAACCTGCAACACGGCTCGATATCCTCCTAGGACGAGATGCGCAACCGCTTCATCACCAACTTCCAGGGCACTCGCGACCGCCCACCAGCTGCGGGTTATCTACGCCGCATCAGGCAGCAACCAGGAGAGACCCTCCAGAAGTACATCCAGCACTTCAACAACACCCGCCTCAAGATCCCCAAGGTCACAGACAAGGCCATCATCTCTGCATTTTCCGACGGTGTCCGTGACGTGATGAAGGAAGAGCTCGCCATCCACGAGGAGCTCTACAAATCTCAGGAGCTGTTCAACCTGGCGACCAAGTGCGCAAGAGCTGAGGAGGGGCGCCTCTCTCTCCTTGAGCTGCCAGCTGTGGGCGCGGAGGAGAAGAAGGCCAAGGCCAAGGACGTGAAGCGCAAGGAGGCAGCTGTGCTCGCAGCGGAGCCCGACACCAAGCGGGGCAGAGATCAGCCCGAGTCATCCAAGAACGGCCGACCGTTCTGCGCCTTCCACAACCTGAACACCAACAACACCAGGGACTGCCAAGAGCTCAGGGCCATGGGGGAAGGACATTACGGTCAACGCCCCGAGCGCAACGACCGGGGCTATGGCCGCGGAGGAGGACGTGGAGGCGGACGCTGGGACGACCGTGGCCCGCGCCAGGAGTGCCGCGACCGGCCTCCTAAGGACCGCTGGCAGGACCAACCTCGCGAGGGCGCCTGGAGGGACCCGCCGCGTGAGGATCGCCCTGTGGCAACACGGTCTTCCCCGCTGCCGCCACCAAGAAGGAACGATGACCACCAAGCGGGGCGAGGGGCTAGGGGCTTTCAGAGCGCGTCGATCGCTCAGCATCTTATCGGCGCCCAGGCTGACCTCGGCGCATCTTCAAATAGCTTGCTCGCGAGGTGAACGCGGTGCTCCCCAAACTCGAGGCCACGAGCCCGCTCAGGTGGTCCCAATGCGCCATCACTTTCAACTCGGCGGATCAGCTCAAGTGCGCAGCCACCGCTGGCGCACTCCCTATGTTGTGTTCCCCAGTCATCAACAATGTGCAGGTCACCAAGACCCTCATCGACGGCGGTGCAGGGCTCAACGTCCTGTCCATCGACACGTTCGACAACCTCGAAGTGCCATATGAACAGCTCCAGCCCACCAAGCCTTTCTCAGGAGTGACCGACGGTTCCACCACACCGATAGGGAAGGTCCGCCTGCCTGTCACCTTCGGGGAGCGCAAGAACTACCGAACCGAGCTCATCGACTTCGACGTCGCGCACATCCTCCTGCCGTACAATGCCATCCTCGGGTATCCAGCCCTGGCCAAGTTCATGGCAGTCACTCATCACGGCTACAATGTTCTCAAGATGCCAGGAAGCGGAGGAATCATCACGGACCCGTGTGAAGAGAGGGATGCGGTGTGCTCCCTCGGCGCGCCTTTCAAGCGCAGCAATCGGCGACTCGACAGCAGAAATGAAGGCCTCCGGAGGCTATCCCCAAGAAGAAGAAGTCGCGCCGTGCAGGACCTCAGGAGGATGGCTTCGCGGCAGGAGCCTCGTCAGGACCAGCGCCAGCTCCAGGGGCGCCTCCCTCCATCGCATAGGAAGGCGCATCCGGCGCCCTCCTCAGGCAGGGCTCGGGGGCTCTCTTCTGGAGGGCCTCAGACCTTGCCAACCTCACGAGGGAGGCGCTTGGGCACCACTTGGAGGCGTGCCTTCGCGGCACGTGACCCTCAGGAGAGCACAGGGCAAGGTGTGCCCACCACTCAGGAGCTCATCACCAAGACCACCCAGGAACTGCAAGAAGCAAGAGCCATGTGTGGCGACAGCCGCCCACGAGGCGCAGCTCCGCATCCTGGCGAGGATGCTGGGCTGCATGTCTGCATCGACGTCCCAGGGCTCAACAGGGCCGCATCTCAGGAGCATTTCTGGCCTTCGCGTGTGGGCCGCTGCGAGGGCCCGCCGCACAGCTATGTTCGTATGCCCTTTAGCTTGTCGAGCGTGGCGTCGGCCTATCAGCGCAACATGCAACGTGTCCTGGCGGCAGGAAGCCAGGTACCACGCCGTTCTGGAGGAGATGGAGATGGTCTTCAGGGAACCTCCCGAGCCCCAGAGCCTCCCAAGGCTTAGGGTTCTGGCGGCTCATTAGGAGTCATTTCTTCAATGCACGCCTTCATCTGCACCAACTCTACTTTGTCTACAGAACCAGGTGACATCTTCCAAACTCGTTTAGCTGGGAGCGCCCCTCGGGCTGCATTATTCCCAGGCCGCGTGGGTCTGTCCCTGCGGCATGTATCCCTTTTGCTTATGTCTTTAGCTTACCTTGTTGGGGGCGCCCCTCGGGCTGTATCATCCCCAAGCTGCTCGGGCCGGACCTGGTGGCATGTATCTTCCTGCATTTATCCAAGTTGATCTGCTCTCCATTCTTAACCTGCCAACTGTTGTCACCTGCTCGATTGCCGCCCACCACGGGTCGGTTCATCCTATGCAATTCGCTTGCACGTTAAAAGGCGGGCTCCTGAGCATTGCGACTCAGGAGCTCTTACTAGCTCTCCAGCCCTCACCCCCTGGCCTTGACCACGGCATCGCGACCTGGCATACCAGCGGCGGCTGAGCTCGATCGAGGCGGGACCCGAGGACGAGAGTGCTTGCATCTAACCGCTTTGCAGGACATCAGCCACTAAGACTCAAGACCAAAGCGCCTCTGCCTTGAGGTAGGGCCTCGTGAGTCCCCAAGGCTGGCTCACGAGTGCCCAGATACACCTTGCAGCCCTGTCGTGCAAGCCACGTGTTAGGGCGGGGTTGTACACGCCCCGGGGGCTCCTCCCGGAGGGGGCCCCCATCCCAGGCCCAAGTGGAAGCACCATGCTCCATGCTGGCTGTCGACACTGCCGAGGAGCGGCTATGCCGTGCACAAGCGAAGCACTATGCTCCCGCTGGTGATAAACAACTGAGGGCGGCCCCACAGTCGTACAAACCTCAGGGAGCCCAGAACTCAGCGCCCAGCCTCACCACAACGCCTCCCCTCGGGAGAACCGCACGAGGGGGCTGGGCACGGGGGCTGCGCTCGGGTCATGCCCAAGCGCACGCCACCCAACCAGGTCCCCCAGACCTGGGCGTCGCACGCCCCTCCCGAGGCCTCGGCGAGGGTAGGTATGGAAATTGTTTGCACGTCAAGGGGGACTCCTGAGCATCGCGACTCAGGAGCCTAACTGGTCACATAGCCCCTCACTCCTTGGTCCGTCCTGGTCTCCCGTCGGCCCAATGGCGGTTGAGGTATGCGCGTGGCCGGGCTCTGCCGACGTAGAACATTGATCTATCCTCATGAATTCTCCCTATATGTTGTTTGCGCGTCAAGGGGGACTCCTGAGCATCGCGACTCGGAAGCCTAACTGGTCACGTAGCCCCTCACTCCTTGGTCCGTCCTGGTCTCTGGTCAGCCCAATGGCGGTTGAGGTATGTGCGGGGCCGGGCTCTGCCGACGCAGAATGCAAAGCAAATAGGAAGGAAATCGCAAAATCTCGAAGCAAATATTACAAGCATATTGTTCTCACAATACCAAATGAAAAGTCTAAACGCCTCCATGAGGCCTGATACATGTTGCAGGAACGAAACGGGAAGAATAGCCACAGGTCACCCCTGGATATCGCCATCGCCGGTGGAAGGTGCTCCCTCGTGGGCAATGATGTTCTCACCTTCACCACCAGCCGCAGGATCCGCAAAGTCGCCAAACAGAGGATCGGAGACAAAGCCGCGGAACCTCCCCAGCAAGGCCTCCACTTGACCTTATACAGCTGCGGCGGCTAACCATGATGATCTTGACCCACGAGGCTCCGCAGCTCGTCAAAGGCGGCGTTAGAGTCGCGGAGGTGAGATGGCTGAAGACGCGAAGTCAAGGCGGCTGAAGACAGACGCGAGCTTACGCTTGCCGCATATGGGACCGAGGCCATCAACGACCTCCTCAAGCGCCTTCACCACGAGAGGAAGCAGCTGGGCGGGGCCGTCCTCATCGGTGTCCAGCGGCTTCTCCAGGACGTGCTCGTAGAGTGTCTTCAGCGCCTTGCCAGACCTCTTCTCGAGATCGGCGAAGGCCACGCAGTCTTCGGCTAGTACTCGCGCCATCAAGATCGGCCTACCTCGTCCCCATCTTCCGCTCCAACTCTTCCAACCGGTTGCGCTCAGCGGCCTGCTTCTTCCCCAGCTCCGCCAGCTTAGCATCACGGTTCTTGACGGCTTCCTCCCGGGCCTTCGTCTCCTCCTCCTTCGCTTGGTGGCAGTGTACCTCTTCGGCGTGCTTGTCATGCAGGCTCTGCAACTCGCCCTCCAGCACTTGGCAGCGGTCACGGGCGGCCTTGGCGTCTTTCAGCGCCGCCTCACGATCGGCTGCAGCGCTGGCGGCTCCTTGCTTCTCCTTCTTGGAAGCCGCAGCAGCCTGGCCCAGCGCTCAGGAGATCCGCTTGCAGCTCAGGAGATCCACCAGCAGCTGGGTCATCTCCGAAACGGCACACTCCAAGACAGCAGCAGGAGAAGAAGAACCAGGGTGTGGAGGTGCTGCAGTGGGAGGAAGTGATACCGTCACCAGGGCTTGGGAGACCGCGGGTTCCGGAGCAGCTGGGACCTCGTTAGCCGCGCCAAGTGCCGGCACCTCCGGAGCCAGCGGGGCCATGGGGGCTGATTCCACGTGGAGATGTTCCTCTTGGCCCCACGAGGAGGACCGGGCTGGGGAGATGCGGGCTGCTGCATCCTTTCTCTGCGGAGGGAGGCACGGCCGCCGTATCCTCCTTCCTCTTCTTCGCCGAAGATGTCGGCCTGATCAACCAAGGGCGAGCATCAGGAAATAACAAGTACCGGCAGGGATAAAGTGAAGCTCGAGACACCTACCGGTCCACTGCGAAGTACTCCACCTTTCACCTGGGAAGCTTGAAGCCTGACAGCATCGGGACCTGAGGGGTAGGCGTTCGGGCTCTGGCGGCGCCAGGCGATGCGGAGGAAGAACCGGATCTAGACCCAGGAGGTGTTGGGGTGGAGGCGGAACCACGGACCACCAGTGATGACCTACCCTTCGTCGGGATGAGGGGTTGCTCCCTCTCTCCTTGGTAGGCGTCGGCCTCGGCATCATCAGGAAGGGCGCGGAGAATCTCGGCCTTGCTCAGAGGGGAAGTCTCCCCCACCTCTTCCAGGGTCTTCTTCGAGTCCACCACCTCTTCCCCCTCTCCACGGGACTCGCCAGAAGACACCTCCACCGGTTTCTGCACCGTAGGAGCTCCCGGAAGCGCCGGTGGCACCAGCCCGCGCGCATCAAAAGTCGTCCTGGAGGCGAAGAATTCCTCCCGGTCCCTGCGTTGGAACAGGGGAACGAAGGCGCTAGGCGGGTTCTCCTGGTTGTCCCCGACTATGAGGCGCCACGGCGTCAATTCATCGCCAGCAGGTCCCGGCCTCGGTGGTCTTGTTTTCTCTTCTTCAAGCTCCGAGGCAGGTTGTGCCAGAGTGGGGCAACCCGGCATCAAGAACTCCCTCGGGGCATCGCCCTGTTATCTTGGCCGCCCTCGCGTTGCCCGGCTTGGTCGGTCATCATCTGCCCCAACACTGACGATGCCCGCTCGTCGACAAGCTCCGCCTTGGGCCACCCCTTGCCCTGCCGGGGCGCCTCCGATGGCAACACCAGGCACGGATGGGCATGCTTGGCGTCCATCATGACCCATTTGGATCGAATGTTGTCGGCTCTCTTCCCGGTGCTCGAGATCGAGTTGGCCTTGCCGCATGTGACGAAATTAGCGCATCTGGAGGCGTGCTCGCCACTGACGCGGAGGAAGAAGAAATGGCGCAGGAGAGCCACGGACGGCATCACGCCCAGGTACGCCTCATAGTAGTGGGCAAAGATGGACAGGAGGAGGACAGAGTTGGGATGGAGATGCAACGCCTGCAGCCCGTAGTGGTCGAGGACTTCATAAAAGAAATTAGAGAAGGGAGGAACCAACCCAACGGCAACGCTGCTCGAGAAGAAGGGGAAGAAGGTGCTCCCCTCAGGCTCCGGCTCGTCGGACGCGAGCGGGAGCTCCGTCTCCCCCCACTCGTTGCTCTCTCCCGCCGTCGGCAGGCGCACGGAGGCGAGGCTCTTCTCCGTGATGGTGGGATCCTCAAGAGCGGGCTCGTACCAAGCCGGTGCTGAGGAAGTCTTGACCTTGCGTGCCGCCATGAGCGGCAGATGCAGAGCAAGGCTGGAGCAGATCTGGAGGTAGCGGCGGCGAAGAGCGAGAAAGGGGATATGGAGCGAGGCAAGGAAGAAGCAACGAAGGCAAGTGCTGCCTGCGCCAGCCTTTTGTTAGGTCAAGCAGTTTCCGAGGCGGCGTGGGGAAGCGGAGACGCCCACATCCAATCAACCGCCACACGTCAACCGAGGCTGCAGGATTTTGGGGCCCGCGGCGCTCCGAACTTGACCCTTGGCTTCGCCACGAAGCCAAGCCCGAGCGCGCCTTGGGCCCGGGGGCTACTGTCGGTGTTCTGGGAATGGGGGTCCCCATACTTGCCTGCGTGTGGCCCACAGCGTGGCTAAGCCAGCAGGCCGTACGGCCCATCTTCATCAACAAAGCATCCAAGACCCTCGCGAGGGTCCAAGCCTCGCAAGGCAGACGATGCAAGACCTCCTCCGAAGTAGCCTAGCCAGGCAGGCTCACGAGGAGCAGAGATATCAAGGCGGGGCAAACCTCACGAGGCCCTTGTGACGTGAGCCATGACGCACGACACCAGGCGGGCGCCAGCGCGCGCAGCGTCCTTATTTCCTCTTTAGTGCTAAGGAGGCTAGCGCAGGCGAGGAGTACCGAGGCATCAGGCAAAGGTTGCTATATTGGTGTAACGAGACCAAGACCAGGAGGACGGAAAGACGGAGGTCATCATGAGGCCCAAGACGGCGTCACCACCAGAGCTTTTCGCAGGCGAAGACCAGTTTTGTCAGGATAGCTTGTACTAGTTGTCCCCCTTCAAATTTGCCTGCCGTTTTTGGCTCCCTTCCCGCTCGATGTTTGGGAAGAGGACCAGGGCCTATATAAGTAGAGCTAGCCATCACAGTAGGGGCATCGGGCAATTCACCCAGCTCTCACCCACACAAGTTAGCCAGGCACAAGAACACCTCAACCTCAGGAGGCTGTCCTTCCCTTGTACTGTTCTTCATCAGCCCAAGAGGCAATCCACCACCACCACACTGGAGTAGGGTATTACACCACAGCGGTGGCCCGAACCAGTATAAACCTCGTGTCTTTCTGTGTTGTGAGTTTGTTGAGTTCATCCGCGAGATCTTAGCGAGCTAGGGCGTATATCGGTAGGAGGGAAAGACTTCACGCGCACCCCAGTGTTCGAACTTTAAGGGTTTGCCGGAACCCCACATCCGACAAATTCTGGGCTGGAAAAGGAGCAAATATTATAGACCTATTCTGCACAACTCTAAAAGTCCTGAAACTCCATGAAAGTCAGTCGTGGAATATATAAAAAATATTGGGCAAAGAAAGTACCAGAGGGGGGCCACCTGTCGGTGTCAAAACCGGCGGATGTCGGGTAGGGGGTCCCGAACTATGCGTCTAAGGCGGATGGTAACAGGAGGCGGGGGACACAATGTTTACCCAGGTTCGGGCCCTCTCGATGGAGGTAATACCCTACTTCCTGCTTGATTGATCTTGATGATATGAGTATTACAAGAGTTGATCTACCACAAGATCGTAGAGGCTAAACCCTAAAAGCTAGCCTATGATTCTGATTGGTGTCGTCCTACGAACTAAACCCTCCGGTTTATATAGACACTGAAGGGGGCTAGGGTTACATAGAGTCGGTTACAAGGGAGGAGATCTACATATCCGAATTGCCAAGCTTGCCTACCACGCAAAGGAGAGTCCCACCCGGACACGGGACGAAGTCTTCAATCTTGTATCTTCATAGTCGAACGGTCCGGCCAAAGTATATAGTCCGGCTGTCTGAGAACCCCCTAATCTAGGACTCCCTTAGTAGCCCCTGAACCAGGCTTCAATGACGATGAGTCCGGCGCGCAGATTGTCTTCGGCATTGCAAGGCGGGTTCCTCCTCCGAATACTCCATAGAAGATTTTGAACACAAGGATCGCGTCCGGCTCTGCAAAACAAATTCCACATTCCACCGTAGAGAGTACAATATCCCAAAAATCTAATCTGCCGACAAATTTCACAGCATGACATCATGCCATGGCCCGGTCATTATTCCAACCGTTTTCTCAACCAGCTACTGCACATATTGTGAGGCGGTTTTCTTGGCACGTCTTGTCGAAGCAGAGATCGTGTCCCCTTATCACGGGAATCTCATCAATACGGGTGTGGGTAACCCAACCGCACCATTAATCATGGCGCTTGGGGAACAAGCGATTTTTACCAGGCAAGTGGGGAGGCGCATAGTTTCCACTGACCTTATAAAGGGACAAGGACTCCTATTTTTTTTACCCACGCCTTCTTCTTCCCTGCCCATCCATTCTTGCGCACTCGAGCTACAGCGCCCAAGTTCTCGTTTTCTGCGCAAAGCCATTCCAAACATGTCCGGAGCGGGGGGCAAGTGGATGGTCTCCTCCGTTACAGTGGAGAACATTACGAAGCTCCGGGAAGCTGGATACCTGGCCGCAGACATCGCGCACCGGCTCCCAGATGCGGGGCAGATCGTCCCTACTCCAGAACCCCATGAGAGGGTTGTATTCCATACCCACTTCGTCCGCGGGCTGGGATTTCCCCTCCACCCATTTGTTCGCGGGCTCATGTTCTACTACGGGCTGGACTTCCATGATTTGGCCCCCAATTTCATCCTCAACATCTCAGCATTTATCGTCGTGTGTGAGGCCTTCCTCCGCATCAAGCCCCACTTCGGCCTGTGGCTGAAGACCTTCAACGTGAAACCGAAGGTGGTGGTCAGCCAGCAAGCGGAGTGCGGAGGCGCTATGGTGGAAAAAATGCCCAACGTCACCTGGCTCGAAGGATCCTATTTGGAGACCGTGAAGGGGTGGCAATCGGGGTGGTTCTACATCACCGAGCCGAGCGACAGCAACTGGGTGGCGGCCCCCGAATTTCGATCCAGCATCCCCATGTGGCTCACCTCCTGGAAAGAGAAGGGCCTATCCTGGGGTTCATCGGTGGAGCTGACCGGACTCCAGAACTGTGTTAAAAACATGATAAGCAAGAAAATCAAGCTCGTTAATGTGGTCCAGGTCATGCTCTTCCGCCGGATCCTCCCGTCTCAAAGACGGGCATTCAATATGTGGGAGTTCGACCCGGCTAAGCACCAGACGCTGCGAGAGCTTTTCAACACGACGCACCAAGACATCTGGAAGGTGTTGTTCAAGTCCGCCGAGGTACCTCCTCCCCTTACCGAGGATCGCGGACTCAGCGCCAAGCGCCCTGCCAATCCGGTAAGCTCCTTATATCTCATAAGATGTTCCTTTCCCCAGTATAATCATGTGAGGGATCTGAGCCTCCATGCCATTTAACAGGACTGGGTCGCGGCAGCGGAGCGGATTGGTTGTCCGGCCCCACTGCCCGAAGATCCAGCAAGGGATCTCCTAATGGAGATGCTGGTTCCGGTGCCCTATGAGGCGCCGGAGAAGAAGGCCAAGAAGAAGGCCGTGGGGACCAGGAAAGGTCTCCGGCGCAAGGTTGTATCGGACTCATCGTCCGATAATACCGAGGTGCCCTCCTCCCATGAAAACAAGGAGGAGGAAGAGGAAAGTTCTCCCCCCCAGCCAGGGGAGACAAGAAAAGGAAGGCCGCCCCATCTGGGGAGGCCGAAGGGTCCAAGAAGGGAAGGACCCTCCTTCCGGACTGCTCCAGAGCGGCCGCTTTCAGCGACGAGGAGTGGTTACCCAGGGACAAGCCCCTGGTGAAGTCATAAGTATCTGGATACCATAATAGTTCTGGTATGTTTTGTTTTATTGCTTCTTATCATGCCAAACATGATCATGCAGTCCATCCAAAGCCCATATCGACGTATCCTCCTCGGATGAGTCATTGGGCCAGTCGGAGATGAATAGTGATTCACTCCCGACCGTCTCCTCCGCCCGCCCTATGGACGACGTTGAGGTGTTGTCTCAAAGGGCACCGAACCAAGGGGAGATAGTTCCGGAGGCACCCCAAGGCGACATTCCAGGAGTTGGGCGCATGGGGGCAAGACTCCCATGGGATCTAATGCCGGGGGCAGCAAGTTTAGCCCCCAGCCGAATACTGCGCCGGAACCTCCAGTGGTTCCGGATTCTGTCAGGCGAGCCCTCGCCAAGGGGGGCAAGCCGTCTGTGTCGATTGCCTTTGTCCATCCAGAGGCATCGGACAATTTGCTGGAAGTGCTTCATGGCGCTTCCATTGACAAAGAGCACCGCACTATCATGAGTGCGGTGGTCAAGAAGGTTCGGTCCGCCAAAAGCGGACTGACTGAAGCCTGTGCCAGCCTCCTAACAGGCTTTGAGGTAAGTAATCAAATTATGAGAAAATGTTACAGCATAGACAGTAGCCCCTGATGCTCTGTTTGGTGTTCGTAAAGAAATGCCGAACAGAGGATCAAATAATAATCACAGGAGTCTAATCAAAATATGTCTATGTGAATAAGCAGGCTTCGCTGCTAGCCGCTGCCGCTCGCACGGCGGAGATCTCCGCACTGAAGTAGGACCTTGAGCGGTCCAAGGAAGAGCCCGACCTTACCGAGAGGCAGCTCGAAGAGAACAAAGGTAAGTGATACCCCGTCTGTTTATTGATAAAGAAAAAAGAAGGTGGTTGTTAGATCACATGATCATCATGAATTTTTCTAGGGGCCACGACCGAAGTGGCAGCCCTGAAAAAGGGGATGTCCGAGGCCGAAGGCAAAGCGGCCAAGGAGCGTGCCGAGCGCGAGAAGCAAGAGGCCCGAGTTGGCGAGGTTCAGCAAAAGCTCCAGGAGTTTGTCAAGAAATACGAGTCCTTGGAGCGTGACTCTAAGACGCAAGGGTCCGAGCTTGCGAAGGCCCTCGAGAACGCACAGAATGCCAAGGCCAAAGCCCAAAAGGCCCTCCAGGAAATTCAGGCGGTCAAGAAGATAGCGGCGGGTAAGGCATTCATTATGCAAAGCAAGCATGTGAAGGAAACTTTCCTTTTACTTACCCGAATTTGGAGCTCTCCAGGAGCGTTCGCAGATCTACCCAGCAGTGTGTCGGATGCCGCGGAGTTCTACCGGCCGAGGAGGGAGCTCGGCCGAGAAGTTGTTACGTATCGTATCTCGGGACCGAACATCCGATGCCCTTGAGCGACTAGTTGAAGCAATTGGTTGAGCTTCACAAGGCGGCCGAACTGGCCATGAAGGGTCTCATAGTTCGGATGTGGCCTGGCAAGCCCCTGCCTGGCAGCTATTTCGGCCTGGTAAGGCGGCTTGTGAATGCCTGCCCGCGGTTTGAAGTCATAAAGCGGTCCGTCTGCATTGAGGGTGCATGCAGGGCTTTTGCCCGGGCAAAAGTGCAATGGGCGAAGATGGATGCCGAAAAGCTGGTGAAGGAAGGGCCGCCGGAGGGCAAGGAGCATCGCCACCCCGAAAAGTCATATGACAGTGTTCTGAAGGGTGCTCGCCTTATGGCGGAGGAATGTGCTAAGGATATAATATTTGAATGAATGTACTCATGTGATCCTGAAATATGAAAACGAGTTCATGTGCGCTATATAACGCTTGTTGATTTAAAATATTACCTTCTGTGCGACCGTTTATAAAATTTGAGAATTGGCGAGTCGTCGGCTTCTGCCTCCATGTAACTAGTACTGAGGTGTTTGGGATAAACCTGATCACTCTTTATCCTAGTTTTGGGTCCTTCGAAGGAGGTGTTCAAAGACTGTGAACCGAGCAATCGGACTATAAAGCTTTATCACTCTCACTTAGCCATAGAAGTCTATAATTTTAAATTTTGGCGAAGCCCCTAGTATTCGGAAGGCCGAACTTGGGGCGCTACGTACGCCTAAATCGGTCAAGGCCGACTCCTCGCCCTAAGCGGAAAAAATCTTTAAGGATTTGAGACATCTCGAACAGCGACCAGCTCTCGCCGCGTCATGACAGTCAGTTTTCGGCTTTCTCTACTGAGGTGCTCGTCCAGAAGAGCCGGGACACAATCGCAGTAGTTCTCCCAGTGCTACCTTAGCCGATATAGCGGAACGTAAGGTACCAAAACATGGGAGCCGCGCAAACCCAACTATTGACTAAACCTGATATTTTGTCGGGCCGGGTCGGGTTCGGGCCAGGCTTCACAAAGCCCGAAGGAAAAAGCTCAAGCCTGAGCCTGGCCCGGCCCGGCCCGAAGTACATGAACAGTGACACTTTTTAATTAAATTAATCAATTTCAGAATATTATATTAACTTATTATACCTATATTTTGAATAAAATATGTTTTTATATATATTTCATGCTTTATTTGGGCTTTCGGGCCGGGCTTCGGGTCAGAAAATGGAGCCCGAGCCCGGCCCGAATGTCGGGCCTCGGGTTCGGGCTGGCGGGACGGGTTGTCCATGACCAGGTCTACTATTGACCCAAGACATGATTCAGAGCTGATGCATATAATGCTATAAGTTCGGGGTGCCGCACTGTCGAAAGTGTTCGGACTTTTCATGCCGTGTTATGGGGTACACTGAAGCCCCCGGCGCACTGGACGTATCAAAATGTACGGGTGCAATTTGTCGTAAATAAGCAGACAAGGGAAAAAGATGAAGGAATGCAATAATGAGCTAATGTTGTACATTGTTATTTAAGTGATACGTCAAAACGTTTGTATACAAGTAGTGCAACAAGTAAAAATAGGACTATTTGACATGTCCTATCCAAGGGCAAGCTGCGTGTGGGTATGTAAAACAGGTATAGTGATCGTTATCAGAGACCACCTGGGGATTCCCTTGTACGTCAAAGCTTCTTGCTTTCGTGGTGTTTCCTTCCCGTGACGGGTCCGATAATCAGGCAATCGGAGAGGGCCTTCAGAGAATAGGGGCCTGGAAGAAAGAAAATGTTAAAGATATACGGGTCCTGAAGCGTTTGAACCGCATTGTGGTCCGTGCCATAGTCGTGCCTCCGCCTATGCCCATGGTATCTTGAGTGCGTAATTATGTACGCGCGGCGCAAATTTCGCCACTTGACTGGGACTAGGACGGAGGCCGAATTGCTAGGCGAGCTCTGAACGTGCCTAGCGATCCTCTTGCAGGGTACTCCAGACTCGCTTGAAGGTGTCCGGGGTCTTTTTCACCGAATTGGCGGTTTGCCTCATAAGGCTGCTTTGCGCTTCTACTGCGAGGGCTACAGTGTGCTCCTCCGTGCAGAGCGAGCGTTCTGTGTTTCCATTAACTGTTATAACCCCACGAGGTCCTGTCATTTTGAGCTTGAGGTATGCATAATGTGGTACCGCATTGAATCTCGCAAATGCGTTCACCCGAGCAGTGTGTGATAGCCACTGCGGAAGGGGACGATATCGAAGATTACCTCCTCGCTTTGGAAGTTGTCCGGAGATCCGAAGACCACTTCCAGTGTGATTGAGCCCGTGCAACAGGCCACTACACCTGGTATGACCCCTTTAAAGGTGGTTTTGGTGGGTTTGATCCTCGAGGGGTCTATACTCATTTTGTGCACTGTATCCTGATACAGCAAGTTTAGGTTGCTGCCACCGTCCATAAGGACTCGAGTGAGGTAAAATCCGTCAATGATGGGGTCAAGGACCAATGCGGCAGAACCGCCATGATGGATACTGGTGGGGTGGTCCCTGCGATAGAACGTGATCGGACAAGAAGACCATGGGTTGAATTTTGGGGCGACTGGCTCCATCGCATAGACGTCCCTCAGTGCGCGCTTCCGTTCCCGCTTGGGAATATGGGTTGCGTATATCATGTTCACCGTTTTCACTTGGGGAGGAAATTTCTTCTATCCTCCTGTGTTCGGCGTCGGGGCTCCTCCTCGTCGTCACTATGTAGCCCCTTTTCCTTGTTTTGGGCATTCAACTTGCCAGCCTGTTTGAACACCCTGCATTCTCTGTTGGTGTGGTTGGCTGGTTTATCAGGGGTGATGTGAATTTGACACGAGCGATCGAGTATGCGGTCCAAACTGGACGGGCCCGGATTGCTTCTTTTGAACGGCTTTTTCCACTGACCGGATTTAGAGCCACTGAATCCGGCATTAACTGTCGTGTCTTCGGTGTTGTCGCCGTTGTTGCAGCGCTTGTGTCTGTTGCGACGTGGAGTGTCGTTGCTATCTTTGGCATCTGAGTTGCTAGGGTTTCTTGATGTGTTGTTGCTACGAGCTAGCCAGCTGTCCTCGCCCGCACAAAAGCGGGTCATGAGTGTCGTGAGGGCTGCGATGGACTTCGGCTTCTCTTGGCCGAGGTGTCGGGCGATCCATTCATCGCGGATGTTATGCTTAAATGCCGCTAAGGCTTCGGCATCCGGACAGTCAACAATTTGGTTCTTTTTAGTTAGGAACCGAGTCCAGAATTTCGTGGCTGATTCCCCTGGCTGTTGGGTTATGTGACTCAAGTCATCGGCATCCGGTGGTCGCACATAAGTGCCCTGGAAGTTGTCAAGGAATGCGTCTTCCAAATTCTCCCAACTGCTAATGGAGTTTGCTGGCAGGCTATTGAGCCAATGTCGAGCCGGTCCTTTCAGTTTTAATGGGAGGTATTTGATGGCATGTAGATCGTCACCGCGGGCCATGTGGATGTGGAGGAGGAAATCTTCGATCCATACCGCGGGGTCTCTTGTACCATCATATGATTCAATGTTCACGGGTTAAAAACCCTCTGGGAATTAATGATCCATTACTTCGTCAATGAAGCATGGGGGGTGTGCGGCGCCTCTGTGCAGGGCTATGTCGCGACGCAGTTCATACGAGTCTTGTCTACTGTATTCGGCCCGGCCGGATTTTCTTTTAGTATATCTGGCGTGACGGTCATCGTCACGCGTTGGGGCGCGCCCCTGTGATCCGTAGATCGATCTTGTATGTCCTACTTTGTTATCCAATACGTCTCACAGGTCCTGCGTGTTACCCCGGGCCTAGGTATTTTTGTTTACCTGGCGACGGGGTGCGGGCTGGACTTCAGGCTGAAAGTTTGGGCTTTAATGCTTCCTCCTCGAGTTGCGGTAAGAACTTGCGCTTTGGGTAACTTTTGGTTGGGCGCTCGAGTTAGTATTCCTTGGCCGCCAGGACCTCAGTCCATCTGTCTGCTAGCAGATCTTGGTCAGCTTGAAGCTGTTGTTGCTTTTTCTTCAGGCTTTTTGTTGTGGCTCTTAGTCGGCGCTTGAAGCGCTCCTGCTCGACGGGATCCTCAGGCATGATAAATTCTTCGTCGCCGAGGCTCTCCTCGTCTTCGAAGAGGGGCATGTAATTGTCATCCTCTGATTCTCCATCTGCTGCCTGTTCCTTAGGGCTAGCTTGCCCATCCTCCCGCTTGAATCCTGGCTGGAGGGGATTCTCTTTGTCTTCGGCACTGTCCTCAGCGTTATTGTCTCTTGTGCCGGTATCGCTGCTTTTGCTATGGCGGGGTCTAGAGTGGCCCCGTTGACGTCGGTGCTTGGATTGCTTCTTGAGGCGATTATCCTCTGTTGCCTTATTGCCATCGCTTTCTTTGGGGGCGTCGACCATGTATATATCATATGATGAGGTGGCAGTCCAGCGCCCTATGGACGGTGGTTCCTGTTCTTCTCCTGCATCGTTGTCCATACCATCGATGTCTTCGGAGCCGAAATCGAGCATGTCAGTTAAGTCGTCGACAGTGGCTATTAAGTGGGTGGTGGGTGGGGAACGAATTTCTTCGTCGTACGCTTCCCACTCGAGCCGGACATAGTTCGGCCAAAGGCCTCCTGACAAGGAGAGAGACCTTAATGAATTCAGCACGTCACCCAGGGGCGAGTGCTGAAAGATATCCGCGGAGGAAAACTCCATGATCGGCGCCCAATCAGATTCGATAGGTACGGACGCAGGCAGTTCGGAGCCCGTGGCCGGGGACGAATCCAAGGGTCCGGCAACACAGGTCTCGTAGGAGGTGAAGTCAATATTCGGCTCTATCGCTGCTGAGTGTGCGGCCTCCGTGGCGGGCTCCATCCACCCGTTCTCGGATGGCGCAATCTGCTCCGGATTGAGGGCCAGAGTAGCCACAGGTGTGATCTCCCGAACACCTCCGACAGCAGAGCTAAGTCATGCTCGTCGCGACTGTGCGGCGCACCTGACATGGGCTCGAATCTGTCGAAGATCAAGTCTCCGCGGATGTCGGCAGTATAGTTCAAGCTTCCAAACCTGACCTGATGGCCAGGGGCATAGCTATCGATCTGCTCTAGATGGCCAAGTGAGCTAGCCCGCAATACGAAGCCGCCGAATACGAAGATCTGTCCGGGGAGAAAAACCTCACCCCGGATCACATCGTTGCCGATGATCGAAGGAGCCATCAAGCCTTTATCGTGACGGCACAGTGGAACTCTCAATGAAAGCACCAATGTCGGTGTCAAAACCGGCGGATCTCGGGTAGGGGGCCCCGAACTGTGTGTCTAAGGCGGATGGTAACAGGAGGCGGGGGACACAATGTTTACCCAGGTTCGAGCCCTCTCGGTGGAGGTAATACCCTACTTCTTGCTTGATTGATCTTGATGATATGAGTATTACAAGAGTTGATCTACCACGAGATCGTAGAGGCTAAACCCTAAAAGCTAGCCCATGATTCTGATTGCTGTCGTCCTACGGACTAAACCCTCTGGTTTATATAGACACCGGAGGGGGCTAGTGTTACACAGAGTCGGTTTCAAGGGAGGAGATCTACATATCCGAATTGCCAAGCTTGCCTTCCACGTAAAGGAGAGTCCCACCCGGACCCGGGACGAAGTCTTCAATCTTGTATGTTCATCATTGTTGAGGAAATCGTTAACTGGTAGCTGCTCGGTCGGCTGGCGAGTAGGGGATTAATAGGCTAATTGGCAAGTTAATCAGCCCTTTAATCAATTAATCGGACGATTTATCTGTTTATCAGCTACTCGGTGACCCTACGAGTAGGGATTAATCGGCAAGTTAACTGGTTAATCGGACGAATTCTTGAACAGGGATGTTCATAGTCCAACAGTCCGGCCAAAGTATATAGTCCGGCTGTCCGAGGACCCCCTAATCCAGGACTCCCTCACCACCCACCATCCATGAGGGTGGGGGCATGCCCTACCCCCCTGGGTGCGCCCCCTGCCTCGTGGGCCCCCTGGCAGGCCTTCATTGCCCATCTTTGGCTATATGAAGTCTTCCGCCCTGTAAAAAATTAGGAAGAAGCTTTCGGGACGAAGCGCCGCTGTCTCGAGGCGGAACCTTGGTGGAACCAATCTAGGGCTCCGGCGGAGCTATTCTGCCGGGGAAACATCCCTCCGGGAGGGGGAAATCATCACCATCGTCATCACCATCAATCCTCTCATCGGGAGGGGGTCAATCTCCATCAACATCTTCACCAGCACCATCTCATCTCGAACCCAAGTTCATCTCTTGTATCCGATCTATGTCTCAAAACCTCAGATTGGTACCTGTGGGTTGCTAGTAGTGTTGATTACTCCTTGTAGTTGATGCTAGTTGGTTTATTTGGTGGAAGATCAGATGTTCAGATCCTTTATGCATATTAATACCCCTCTGATTATGAACATGAATATTATTTGTGAGTAGTTATGTTTGTTCCTGAGGACATGGGAGAAATCTTGCTATAAGTAGTCATGTGAATTTGGTATTCGTTCGATATTTTGATGAGATGTATGTTGTCTTTCCTCTAGTGGTGTTATGTGAACATTGACTACATGACACTTCACCATTGTTTGCGCCTAGAGGAAGGCATTGGGAAGTAATAAGTAGATGATGGGTTGCTAGAGTGACACAAGCTTAAACCCTAGTTTATGCGTTGCTTCGGAAGGGGCTGATTTGGATCCACATGTTTCATGCTATGGTTAGGTTTACCTTAATACTTCTTTTGTAGTTTCGGATGCTTGCAATAGGGGTTAATCATAAGTGGGATGCTTGTCCAAGGAAGGGCAGTACCCAAGCACCGATCCACCCACATATCAAATTATCAAAGTAATGAACGTGAATCATATGAGCGTGATGAAAACTAGCTTGACGATAATTCCCATGTGTCGTCGGGAGCGTTTTCATTTATATAAGAGTTTGTCCAGGCTTGTACTTTGCTACAAAAAGAATTGGTCCACCTTGATGCACCTTATTTACTTTTATTACTTTTTACCCGTTACAAATTGCCTTATCACAAAACTTTCTGTTACCGATAATTTCAGTGCTTGCAGAGAATACCTTACTTAAAACCGCTTGCCATTTCCTTCTGCTCCTCGTTGGGTTCGACACTCTTACTTATCGAAAGTACTATGATAGATCCCCTATACTTGTGGGTCATCACCCACAATTATGGATCGTTCGATCTATGAAGAACACGTGGGACTAGAACTACGAGACAGACATGTACCCAGGAGTGGACGTACGAACCTGAGTAATATAGCGCAGTAAGTGAAGTAGAAAGGCACAAATAGTATGAGCATGCGTGGCATATAAGCATTTGTCTCTTACTACCACTAAATGTCGTACGTGCAATGCCCGGTGATGTTATGGAGTACGTGCCTAAGTACTCTACTACTACTATATTAATTGGAGGCACATATTAGGTTTTATATTTGTTTACGTGTATGCCCCGAGAACTTCCAACTAGACATGTCTTTCTCTCCGGGTCGCACTTTGTATCGTTCGTACCACTAGTACTACTACGTGTGGTCTCCGACCCAGAAGTGGAGACGCTCTACCACGCTATTCATGTCCCACTCCTTCCGTTGATGTGTGGGACATTCAGCACGTGCCGTGTTTGGCACTCCTTCATCGTAAGAGTTGAAATGCTAGCATTCATCAGAAATAAAAAATAAATATAAATCAGCAGTGATACTATACCACGCAGTTTCCTTGCTCCTCGATATCGGAAAGAATACTTCCATTCACCGACATGTGGGACATCGACCATCCTGGTCCACTTGCCATGCCCGCAGAACTCCAAGGGAAAGTCACCCCGGTCGTCGCACAACAGTCATTACTAAGGAGCCATCAAATCACAGGCCCAACCCTTCCCACTGTGAAGTTGCTCGAACGAAGGAACCATCATGACTTCGTTGAATTCCTCTTCTTGAAGAAAACTACTGTACCAGCAGTACTGATAGCTACAGTCATTACTCCAACAGAAGCCTCCTTTGCTTCATAGGATAGGAATTTTATAGGAATATGAAAATCATAGGAAGTGAGATGACATGCATCTCAATTCCTATAGAGAAAGAGATGCCACTGAATTTTTCCATTGAGTATAGGCTAATGTACTGGTAATTTGCTCTAAAAACTACAGTAGTAACTAGTAGTACTGGTACATGCTCGTAATTAATTAAACAAACGTACGGGCGACACAGACACACACACTAACTACTAGTACTACTACTTCTCACATGCTGGCCAGACGCCGTCGTTCTCCTTCCCGGCTTTGTCGGCCACACCCCACCATGCTTGGATCTCCACCGACCTCTCCGCAGCAGCGCGTGCGTCCTCTTCTTTCTTGCGACGGCGAGCCTCTCTTTTCTTGAGTGCTTTCTGACTTTCCGCTCCCTCTGTGTGGCTTTGGCCACCTCTTGCTCTACCGCCCATTCGGCCTTGACTGCTTCAAATTCCGCCCACATAGGTGTGAGGTCGCGAGCAGCGATGAACTCAGCACGGCGGGATGCCATCGCTTCCCTACAATTCTGTGTGCGGTCGTGGGCGGCGAGGAACTCGGTGCGGCGGGATGCCATCGCTTCCTTACCGGTTAGTGTGCGGCGCGGTGGCATGAACGACGCTTGGTGACAGCTCTGGGGTGGAGTGGCCAGACAACCGTAAAATGCATTGGTTTGTCAAGAGCTCAAGGACAGAAGATGAAGGAAATTTGGATTCCCCTTCAATCCTGGTCATTTATTACTGAGTAAAATGCATTGGTGGTCATCGAACTTGTCTTGATAGCTCACTTTGATCATTGTATACGAGATATGGTGATTATACGATCATTGGCTCAGCGTATAGCTCCGTATTTGTCTGGTTGACCAGCCAAACAGTCTGCATGCGCCTCATCAGCTCGTGTTCTTTATCTATCTATCTATCTATGCGGGCCTACCTGTCAGTGGAGAAAGAAATAAAAACCAAAATTATGCGCATGTGAGGAATCAAACCACGGACTCATCGCTGCAACGCACACCCGTCAGCCAAATGAAAATGAAATACTTTGCGTTAAATGCACAAACAGATTTTTTTTTCATATTATACTTGATGCACACATTAGCGCACACCGTCCATAGAGGCAAGTAGCATGTACGCGTGCAGACAGCCAGACACTCACGCTCACGCTGCCAAACCATGCTAATGCATGCACGTCGCCCTCTCAATCAAAGTCATGCCCATGGCGCAACGCAAACGGCGAGCCCGTCACCTGCGCACCCCGGCGGTGCGTGACATTACTGTTTAGACGTTTGCTGGAGGCCTCCGCTAACACCGAGCATGTATTCACCTGGCTCAACACCAACGGTCATACTCATGACTCAGCGCCTTGCTCTTGTATATCGTCCATCACAACGACAATCTATAAAACAGCCTAGCTAGAGAGGGTACTATGGTACGGAGCATGTACTATCGTGAGCAACCGATCATAGTGCCACTTCACACGAGTGTGTGTTTGATCAATTCGTACATTATTCGTAAGTCTTGCATTGTTGTGTGGTGTCTAATGGTGGTCGTCGAAGGCTAGCTGGCGACAAGAGCGGTTGCATGGACGCCTGGTTGTCAATACATGCCGCATATGCTTCAAAGGCTCGTCATCCATGAGTTCACATTTTACCACCACGCCAGCGTCTGACAGCCCTGGCCTAACGAAACCCCTTCCATCGCTAGCGCGCGCTTCCCGCCTGAAACGGTCACCGTCTCTCCAGAACGTCAATGCCGCATTCACCGGACTTAACTGCAGGCGCAGTTGGTGTGTCACTGACATGCGGGCCAGATGCCCGTTGGGCCCACATGTCAGTGAGCCAACACACCTGTGGTTAAGTCACTGAAGCAGCATCCGCATTCATGCCCGATGCAACCTCTCACTGGCACCGACATTGCAGCAGCGCGACGGCCGAGAGAGCGCCACCCGCATGGCATCCCGGTGCAAGCGACTGTTCCGGGTTAACGACACCACGGCTATCCTTCCATCCGCTGCCCACATTAATGATACGCGATTGCCGATGAACCTACTCTGGCGCCAGCCGTCCATCCGTCTGTCGTGGCTTGATACGTCTCCAACGTATCTATAATTTATGAAGTATTCATGCTATTATATTATCTGTTTTGGACGTTAATGGGCTTTACTAAGCACTTTTATAAGATTTTTGGAACTAACCTATTAACCCAGAGCCTAGTGCCAGTTCCTGTTTTTTCCCTTGTTTCAGTGTTTCGAAGAAAAGGAATATCAAACAGAGTCCAAACGGAATGAAACCTTCGGGAGAGTTATTTTTGGAAAGAAAGCAATCCTGGAGACTTGGAGTGCACGTCAGGGGATCAACTAGGAGAGCACGAGGCAGGGGGCGCACCCACCCCCCTGGGCGTGCCCTCCACCCTCGTGGGCCCCTCGTGGCCCCCCTAACGTATTTATTCCTCCTATATATACCAATATACCCTAAAACAATCGGGGAACAGAATATATCGGGAGTTCCGCCGCCGCAAGCCTCTGTAGCCACCAAAAACCAATCAGGACCCTGTTCCGGCACCCTGCCGGAGGGGGGGATCCCTCACCTGTGGCCATCTTCATCATCCCGACGCTCTCCATGACGAGGAGGGAGTAGTTCACCCTCGGGGCTGAGGGTATGTACCAGTAGCTATGTGTTTGATCTCTCTCTCTCTCTCTCTCTCTCTCTCTCTCTCTCTCTCTCTCGTGTTCTTGAGGTGATACGATCTTGATGTATTGCGAGCTTTGCTATTATAGTTGGATCTTATGATGTTTCTCCTCCTCTACTCTCTTGTAATGGATTGATTTTTCCCTTTGAAGTAATCTTATCGGATTGAGTCTTTAATGATTTGAGAACACTTTATGTATGTCTTGCCGTGCGTATCTATGGTGACAATGGGATATCACGTGATTCACTTGATGTATGTTTTGGTGATCAACTTGCGGGTTCAGCCCATGAACCTATGCATAGGGGTTGGCACACGTTTTCGTCTTAACTCTCCGGTAGAAACTTTGGGGCACTCTTTGAAGTACTTTATGTTAGTTGAAAAGATGAATCTGAGATTGTGTGATGCATATCGTATAATCATACCCACGGATACTTGAGGTGACATTGGAGTATCTAGGTGACATTAGGGTTTTGGTTGATTTGTGTCTTAAGGTGTTATTCTAGTACGAACTCTTGAATAGATCGATCCGAAAGAATAACTTTGAGGTGGTTTCGTACCCTACCATAATCTCTTCATTTGTTCTCCGCTATTAGTGACTTTGGAGTAACTCTTTGTTGCATGTTGAGGGATTGTTATATGATCCAATTATGTTATTATTGTTGAGAGAACTTGCACTAGTGAAAGTATGAACCCTAGGCCTTGTTTCCTAGTATTGCAATACCGTTTGTGCTCACTTTTATCACAAGTTACCTTGCTGTTTTTATATTTTTCAGATTACAAAAACCTATCTACCATCCATATTGCACTTGTATCACCATCTCTTCGCCGAACTAGTGCACCTATAAAATTTACCATTGTATTGGGTGTGTTGGGGACACAAGAGACTCTTTGTTATTTGGTTGCAGGGTTGTTTGAGAGAGACCATCTTCATCCTACACCCCCCACGGATTGATAAACCTTAGGTCATCCACTTGAGGGAAATTTGCTATTGTCCTGCAAACCTCTGCACTTGGAGGCCCAACAACGTCTACAAGGAGAAGGCCGCGTAGTAGACATCAAGCAGTTTCTGGCGCCGTTGCCGGGGAGGTGAGTGCTTGAAGGTATATCTTTAGATCTTGCAATAGAATCTTTTTGTTTCTTGTTTTACCACTAGTTTAGTTTATAAAAGAAAACTACAAAAAATGGAATTGAGTCTGCCTCATATGCTTCATCTTTTTAATATCTTTCGTGAGAATGATGGAAAGGGAACTTGTGCTCAAGTACTAGAAGAAGAATTACATAGAATGCTTGGCATAAAATATGTGAATGATGAGCATGATTGCAATGTTGTTAGTATGAATTCTTTGAATACCCATGATGCTAATGATATACAAAGCCACAAGCTTGGGGAAGCTATGTTTGATGAAGATGATATTTTTTGTCCCCCAAGCTTTGATGAGCAAATTTATTATGATGAAAGCATGCCTCCTATTTATGATGATTATTGTGATGACACGTATGCTATAAATAATAAAGATAACCAGGAAACTTTTCATCATGATTTTAATTTTCAATTGGATTATGCTTCACATGATAGTTATTTTGTTGAGTTTGCTCCCACTACCATTGATGAGAATAAATTTGCTTATGTGGAGAGTAGTAAAATTTTATGCTTGTGCATCATGAAAAGAATGCTTTATGTGATAGTTATATTGTTGAATTCAGTCATGATGCTACTGAAAATTACTATGATGGAGGAACATATGCTTGTAGGAATCGCAATAATATCAAGTTTCCTCTCTATGCGCTGAAAATCTTGAAGCTACGCTTGTTTTACCTTCCTATGCTATCTGATTCTTGTTCCCATAAGTTGCTGGCTCACAAAATCCCTATGCATAGGAAGTGGGTTAGACTTAAATGTGCTAGTCATATTCTTCATGATGCTCTCTTTATGTTTCAATTCTTATGTCTTATGTGACCATCATTGAAATCATCATGCCTAGCTAGGGGCGTTAAACGTTAGCGCTTGTTGGGAGGCAAGCCAATTTTACTTTAGTTTCTTGCTTTTTGGTTCTGTTTAGGAATAAATAATCCATATAGCTTCTGTTTAGATGTGGATTTGTGTTTTAGTTAGTGTTTGTGCCAAGTAGAACCTTTGGGAAGACTCGGGTGAAGTCTTTATGATCATGCTGTAAAAGACAGAAACTTTAGCGCTCACGAGATTAGCTTCAACTTTTTACTGGAGAGTGATATTTAGTTTATTCTTTTTGCATATGATTAATATACAAATTCCCCAGGTCCAACAATTTATTTTAGAATTTTTGAAGTTCCATAAGTATACGTTTGATACAAATTACTACAGACTGTTCTGTTTTTGACAGATTCTGTTTTCATTGTGTTGCTTGCTTATTTTGATGAATCTATGGCTAGTAAAATAGTTTATAAACCATAGAGAAGTTGGAATACATTAGGTTTAACACCAATATAAATAAAGAATGAGTTCATTACAGTACCTAAGTGGTGATTAATTTTCTTATACTAACGGAGCTTACGAGTTTTCTGTTAAGTTTTGTGTTGTGAAGTTTTCAAGTTTTGGGTAAAGATTCGATGGACTATGGAATAAGGAGTGGCAAGAGCCTAAGCTTGGGGATGCCCAAGGCACCCCAAGGTAATATTCAAGGACAACCAAGGGCCTAAGCTGGGGGATGCCCCGGATGGCATCCCCTCTTTCGTCTTCGTTCATCGGTAACTTTACTTGGAGCTATATTTTTATTCACCACATGATATGTGTTTTTCTTGGAGCGTCAATTTATCTTGTTAGTAATTTCTTGATATTAGTTTGAATAATGTTGTGTATCTTTATTTTCAATAAAAATGTCAAGGATAGCCTTTACTATGCTTATTTTGCAAGTATACATGTTGCTGTTTGAAAACAGAAAGTTTACCGCTGTTGCAAAAATTCCCTAGAAAAGTCAGAATGTGATAAAATGTTGAAACCTTTTGCATAATAAGATCTGATAAATTTACTACAGTGGAATTTTCTTTCATAATTTTTGGAGTTAGGGAAGTATGATGAATCTTGCATTCTTTACAGACTGTACTGTTTTGACAGATTGTTGTTATGTTTGCATTGTTTGCATATGTTTGCTTGTTTAATGATTCTATTTGAGGATGGGAGTATTAAATATGCAGAGACATTTAGTATGCAATGTTGAATAATAATTTTATATATTTTTTTCAGTAGAAGATGATAAGGTTTTGCATTGGTTTATACTAACTTATCTCACGAGTTCTTGTTGAGTTTGGTGTGGATGAAGCTTTCGAGATTTAGGAAACCGAGATATAAAAGGAATTAAGGAGACACAAAAGCTCAAGCTTGGGGATGCCCAAGGCACCCCAAGATATTATTTCAAGAAGTCTCAAGCATCTAAGCTTGGGGATGCCCCGATAGGCATCCCACCTTTTCTCTTAAACAACTATCGGTTAGTATCGGTTGAACCTAAGTTTTTGTTTCTTCACATGAGTTGTGATATCCTTGCAATGTAGTTTTATTTGGTTTTGCTTGCTGTTTGAATAAAGTATCAAGATCTGAAATTCTTAAATGGGAGAGTATTCATATAGCTACATAATTATTTAACTACTCATTGATCTTCACTTATATCTTTTTGGAGTAGTTTGTCATTTACTCGTGTGCTTCACTTATATCCTATGAGTAAATGGTTGTATGATTTGAATGTCATAAATCTGAAATTATATATGTTTCATATGCCTTTCCCATGGGGAGTAATGCCTTCACATAAAGAAGTAGAGGTGGTAAATTTATTGAATGTTAGCAAACATTGTATTGGTCACTTGAACAATTCATGAAAGAATATTGAAGGAAGAGAGATTTCACATATAAATATACTATCTTGGACATCTTCTATGATGGTGAGCCCCATTAATTATTTTCAAACCTGAGCAAATTAGTTGAAGTTGGACAAGGAAGACAACATAATGAGTTATGCTTGGGTATATTTGTATAGAAGTTATATTGTTATGGATCCTCTAACATGTGGTGCTTGCTATTTAGAATCCTTTGCTAGCCAAAATATCTATACTAAGAGAGAATACTGCTTGTGCATCCAAATTCCTTGAACCAAGTTTCTTCCATGAGTGTCCACCATATCTACCTATATGCGGTATTTACCTGCCGTTCCAAGTAAATTTGCATGTGCCAAACTCTAAACCTTCAAATAATAATCTGTTTTGTATGCCCGAATCGCTCATGTAGCAACTAGGGGCTAGCAGTATCTTCCATGCTAGGTGGGTTATTCTCATGATGAGTGGACTACGCTCATCACTCACGAGAAAATGGCTGGTAACTGGGATGCCCAGTCCCATGATCAAAAGATCGAAATCAAATCAAAAATAATTGCAAACAAAACTCCCCCAGGATTGATGTTAGTTGGAGGCACCCGTTGTTTCAGGCAAGCCATGGATTGATGATTGTTGGTGGAGGGGGAGTAAAAATCTTTACCTTTCTGTTTGGGAACCGCCTATAATGTATGTAGTATGGAAGATATTGGGAACTCTTGGTCGTTATGTTGACAATGAAAGCATACCTCTCAAAATTATTTTCATCTCTGTTTTTGCTTCGAGCTCTGGCACCTCTGCAAATCCCTGCTTCCCTCTGCGAAGGGCCTATATTTTACTTTTATGCAAGAGTCAGTAGTATTCCTTCTCATTCCAACCTACTCTTTAGTTGGCAAGCATCATGTGATGGAAAGACCTAGGCATATATGGCCATTCAAATATATTTGAGCATGAATTATTATTGTTGACATTACCCTTGAGGTAAAAGGTTGGGAGGCGAAACATTAAGCCCCTATCTTTCTTTGTGTTCGATGAATACTATTTGTGCTAAAAATATGCTTTGAGTGGTAGCAATCATGGAAGACTAAATGATATTTGAGTATGTGAAGTTTGCTAAATCAAAGCTTTGACATAGAATGTTCCTGAAAATAAGATGAATTGCAATTGTTTGATGACTGATAACACGGTTTGTTAGTTTTCAAGAAAGTTTATGATCTATACTTTAACATGTGAATAGTTTTGTTACTTGATCATGAAAAGTTCTATGAGTTGACTACTGTTATGACATATAATGATGCTAGAAAAGGCGATTGAAATTATCATTGATCAAACTTGTGCACCTGCTAGCATTCACACTTCATAAATTCTTTCTTTTATCATTTACCTACTCGAGGACGAGCAGGAATTAAGCTTGGGGATGCTGATACGTCTCCAACGTATCTATAATTTATGAAGTATTCATGCTATTATATTATCTGTTTTGGACGTTAATGGGCTTTACTAAGCACTTTTATATGATTTTTGGGACTAGCCTATTAACCCAGAGCCCAGTGCCAGTTCCTGTTTTTTCCCTTGTTTCAATGTTTCGAAGAAAAGGAATATCAAACAGAGTCCAAACGGAATGAAACCTTCGGGAGAGTTATTTTTGGAAAGAAAGCAATCCGGGAGACTTGGAGTGCATGTCAGGGGATAAACAAGGAGAGCACGAGGCAGGGGGCACGCCCACCCCCTGGGTGCGCCCTCCACCCTCGTGGGCCCCTCGTGGCCCCCCTGACGTATTTATTCATCCTATATATACTAATATACCCTAAAACCATCGGGGAACAGAATAGATCGGGAGTTCCGCCGCCGCAAGCCTCTGTAGCCACAAAAAACCAATCGGGACCTGTTCCCAACCACCTGAGGGGGGATCCCTCACCGTGGCCATCTTCATCATCCCGGCGCTCTCCATGACGAGGAGGGAGTAGTTCACCCTCGGGGCTGAGGTATGTACCAGTAGCTATGTGTTTGATCTCTCTCTCTCTCGTGTTCTTGAGGTGATACGATCTTGATGTATCGCGAGCTTTGCTATTATAGTTGGATCTTATGATGTTTCTCCTCCTCTACTCTCTTGTAATGGATTGAGTTTTCCCTTTGAAGTAATCTTATCGGATTGAGTCTTTAATGATTTGAGAACACTTGATGTATGTCTTGCCGTGCGTATCTATGGTGATAATGGGATATCACGTGATTCACTTGATGTATGTTTTGGTGATCAACGTGCGGGTTCCGCCCATGAACCTATGCATAGGGGTTGGCACACGTTTTCGTCTTGACTCTCCGGTAGAAACTTTGGGGCACTCTTTGAAGTACTTTGTGTTAGTTGAATAGATGAATCTGAGATTGTGTGATGCATATCGTATAATCATACCCACGGATACTTGAGGTGACATTGGAGTATCTAGGTGACATTAGGGTTTTGGTTGATTTGTGTCTTAAGGTGTTATTCAAGTATGAACTCTTGAATAGATCGATCTGAAAGAATAACTTTGAGGTGGTTTCGTACCCTACCATAATCTCTTCGTTTGTTCTCCGCTATTAGTGACTTTGGAGTGACTCTTTGTTGCATGTTGAGGGATTGTTATATGATCCAATTATGTTATTATAGTTGAGAGAACTTTCACTAGTGAGAGTATGAACCCTAGGCCTTGTTTCCTAGTATTGCAATACCATTTGCGCTCACTTTTATCACTAGTTACCTTGCTGTTTTTATATTTTCAGATTACAAAAACCTATATCTACCATCCATATTGCACTTGTATCACCATCTCTTCGCCGAACTAGTGCACCTATAAATTTTACCATTGTACTGGGTGTGTTGGGGACACAAGAGACTCTTCGTTATTTGGTTGCAGGGTTGTTTGAGAGAGACCATCTTCATCCTACGCTTCCCACGGATTGATAAACCTTAGGTCATCCACTTGAGGGAAATTTGCTACTGTCGTACAAACCTCTGCACTTGGAGGCCCAACAACGTCTACAAGGAGAAGGTTGCGTAGTAGACATCATGGCTCATTGCCATTCGCCCGTTATATTAACTTGAGCCCCAGCTCCCTGCCATAGCCAAAGACCCACACTCATTATCCTCCGACCCCTTCCTTCTGTCGACACCACTCCAACAATGGCCTCCTGGCGCTCCAAAGCTCTCTTGGACGTACTGTCGCAGGAGCAGACGAAGGACATCGGTGGCTCCGCTCTGGGCGCGCTCCAAAGCTCTCTTGGGTGTACTGTTGCAGGAGCAGGTGAAGGAGATCGCCGCCCCCCGGCCGCCCTCCACCGCCATGACCACGAAGTCGGCGCGCGTGCGCGGTCGCACCCGACAGCGAGGAAGAGTAGTACACGGTAGGTCGCCGCTGCTCTGGTCCCAGGAAGGCCACCGCTCCTCCACTCAGTCAACGCCAAGATTGGTGGGATAAACATCGGCGGCCGATTAGCCGCTTGACGGCGACGCGGAGGCGGAAATCTTCAGAACCTTGTACTCCGGAGGAGGAGGTTATCGAGGCGGATGAGGAGGAGGCAAAGGCAATGGCCGGCTTTCTCAGGTTCATGGCCGGACATGGTGGTCGGGCGCCGGGGATCGTTTAGATTAGGTTTACATTAGGTTTTAGTATGGTTTGTGCGAAATATGTAATGAATTTCGTCCAGTTTATAGGAAAAGTTTTCGAAATGTAAAGAATTTCATCCGGTTAATTTGAAATTTGCTTTGTTTGCACAAATTTCGTCCGGTTAGTTCATATAGTTGCCGAAAGGTATGCAGGCAGCATTGGATGGCATCCATCAGTGTCCTCGGACAGATGCCGGTGTAAATTTGAGGGCCAGCTCTAGAGATGCCCTAACTATCATGCTATAATCACTAACAGTGCTCCATTATTTCGTAGGCAACAGTTATCCCTCGATCAAAATCAGATCCGCCGTGTTTTGCACTCCTCCCACGTAAGAGTGTAGACTCTTGCTTACATAAAAATGGAGAAAGTGGACGGCACTGTAGCACGTCATATCACTCAAACTAGCCCGCCTAACGCGCGGGAAAGCACCGCCCTCGTCATTTTGTTCTGGATTTCTATGATCGATCGCACGAAAATGTTACGCTTTGCAAGTTCAAAAGGAAAAGGCGGCACACTTACGACTCATACGCGTGGCACCCCCGACAGTCCGGCTCGCACGCGCTCACCAGAGGGGACACGCGTTGTCTTGCATTTTCACTGACATGTGGGACTGCAATTGAATAAACCGTCGATAGCCGAAATCTAATCGCTTGGCGGGCGTCGGCTAAGAAGAGAAAGACGGGGGAGGGATAAGAGATCGCCCGCCCGCCGCGCACGGACTCCAAGAAATATACGGTGATAATGTGAAGTGGGCCATGCGGGAGTCCGGACCGCTTCCAAGCCCGCTTCTGACCGCCCTGGCCCACTAGAACCCCTCCCCCACCCAACCACCTCCCCGCGCGCGCTCCCCCCTCAGACGCCAGATGCCCGCATTCATAGCAAGTAGTACCAGTAAAATTCTGCGCTATAAGGGCATGTACAATGGTTGATAAGATAGTCTTATCATAAGTCTTGCATGTAATTTAGAGATGACAAAAAATCATGTGTACGATGGATCATCTCTTAGCCTTATCTTCAATAACTAATTATTCCTAAAAACATGGTGAAACATATTGTGCTAAGAGATCATCTCTTGTCTTCTCTTAAATAAGAGAAGACAAGCCTTTTCTTATGATTTCTATTTCCTCCACCTCATCATTTATCCTATGTGGAATCCCTACAATAGAACCATTGTACATGCCCTAAGCCCGCTTATGTGGAGGAGAGAGAGGCATTGACAAAGTCAAGGAGTGGGATCTGCAGGAGCCCGTCTCTACACGTGCTCTTAGGTATAAAAAACTAATTTAAAAAAAGAGAGGTGTCGGTGTCAAAACCGGCGGATCTCGGGTAGGGGGTCCGAACTGTGCGTCTAGGCGGATGGTAACAGGAGACAAGGGACACGATGTTTTTACCCAGGTTCAGGCCCTCTCGATGGAGGTAAAACCCTACTCCTGCTTGATTAATATTGATGATATGGGTAGTACAAGAGTAGATATACCACGAGATCAGAGAGGCTAAACCCTAGAAGCTAGCCTATGGTATGATTGTTGTTCGTCCTACGGACTAAAACCCTCCGGTTTATATAGGAACCGAATAGGGTTAGGGTTACACAGAGTCGGTTACAATGGAAGGAGATCTACAAATCCGTATCGCCAAGCTTGCCTTCCACGCCAAGGAAAGTCCCATCCGGACACGGGAAGAAGTCTTCAATCTTGTATCTTCATAGTCCAGGAGTCCGGCCGAAGGCTATAGTCCGGCTATCCGGACACCCCCTAATCCGGGACTCCCTCAGTAGACCCTGAACCAGGCTTCAATGACGACGGGTCCGGCGCGCATATTGTCTTCGGCATTGCAAGGCGGGTTCCTCCTCCGAATACTTCATAGAAGATTTTGAACACAAGGATAGTGTCCGGCTCTGCAAAATAAGTTCCACATAACACCGTAGAGAGAATAACATTTACACAAGTTCAATCTGCTGACGTATCCCGCAGCGTGACATCACACCACGGCCAAGCCTTTATTCGAATCGTTTTTATTGCCCAACTTCAGCGCGTTTAGCGAGGCGGTTTCCTTGGCACGTCTTGTCAAAGCAGAGATCGTGTCCCCTTATTCCAGGATTCTCATCAATACGGGCATGGGTAACCCAACCGCGCCCTTGATTACGGCGCTTGGGAGATAAGTGAGTTTTATCAGGCCGGTGGGGACGAATAGCTTCGTCCATATAACGGGATAAGAATCCGCTTTTTCACACACGCCTTCTTCCTCCTTTGCTTATCCATTTCCGCGCACCCGAGCTCCAGCGCCCAAGTCCGCACATCCCACCTCAACCTTCTCCAACCATGTCCGGAGCGGGAGGCAAGTGGATGGCCTCCGCCAGAACGGAGGGGCACATCAAAAGCTGCGGAAGACCGGATACTTGTCCAATGACATCGCACATAGGCTCCCCAACGAGGGCAACTCATCCCACCCCAGGCCCCATGAGAGGTGGTGTTCCTCCCCACTTCCTCCGTGGACTAGGGTTTCCACTTCACCCATTCGTCCGGGGGCTCATGTTCTACTACGGCCTAGATTTCCACGATCTGGCCCCGAATTTTATCCTCAACATCTCGGCGTTTATTGTCGTGTGCGAGGCCTTCCTCTACATCTAGCTCCACTTCGGCTTATGGCTGAAGACCTTCAATGTCAAGCCGAAGGTAGTGGGCGGCCGCCAAGCGGAGTGCGGAGGCGCCATGGTGGGCAGGATGGCCAGCGTCCTATGGCTCGAGGGCTCCTTTGTGGAGACCATAAAGGGGTGGCAATCGGGGTGGTTCTATATCACCGAGCCGCGCGACTCTCAATGGGCGGCGGCCCCAATTCGATCTGCTTCCCACACGGCTTACCTCATGGAAAGAGACGGCCCGGCGTGGGGTAATTCGGAAGAGCTGGCCATACTCCAAACCTGCGTCTGAAACCTGGTGGACAAGAATCTCAAGCTTGTCAACGTAATCCAGGTGATGCTCATCCGCCGGATTCTCCCATGCCAGCAACGGGACTTCAATTTGTGGGAGTTTGATCCGGCACAGCACCGAACCTTGAACCGGCTATTCGACACTACGTATGAAGACGCCTGGAAGGTGTTGTTCAAGGGCGCCGAAGCTCCCGCATCCGCGACGGAAGATCGTGGATTCAGCTCGCAGCATCAAGCCAGCGAGGTAAGTTATTTTACCCTTTACGGGACTCTTTTTCATAGTTTGACTCTATGCGGGATCTAAAACTCCTCACCTTTGACAGACTGGTTGAAGGCGTCCGGACAGATCGACCGTCCGGCTCCTTGCCGAAGACCAGTGACGCCCAATTGACGGGGCTGCTGGTTCCGGCACCTCACGTGGTGCCGGAAAAGAAGGCCAAGAAGAAGGCCACGGGAACTCGAAGGAGTTCCCGGCGCCAGGTGTTATCGGACTCATCGTCCGATGACGCCGAGGCGGACTCCTCCCGCGAAGACGAGGAGGAGGAAAAAGAGGCCTCTCCCCCAGCGGGGGGAGAGAAGAAAAGGAAGGCCGCCCCCACCGGGGAGGCCGGAGGGTCCAAGAAGGGAAGGACCCTTCCTCCGGACTACACCGCCAATGCCGACGACAACGAAGAGGGGTGGGCTCCAAGGGCCAAGCCCCTGGCGAGATCGTAAGTGTCCGGACACCAGAATAACTCGTGGCATTTCATTTGTCGCACAACATCCTATAACGCCGGATATAACCATGCAGCCCGCCCAAGGATGGGCTCGACGATTCGTCGAGCGGCTCCCTAGATTCGTCGGAGGTGAATAGCACCTCACTTCCGACCGCCTCGTCTCCTCCCGCCGCGGATGACGCCGGGGTGGAGTCCCAAAAGGGGCCCAGCCAGGAGGAGGTGGCTATGGAGGCGCCGCAAGGCGACCTCCCGGAATCTGGGCTCAAAGGGGATAAAACCCCATGGGCTTCAAGTCCGGACCTGCGCCGGACTCCATACCGGAACCTTCAGTGGTTCCGGAGTCCGACAGGCGACCCCTTCGTAAGAAGGGCAAGACTGCGACGCCGGTGACCTCCGTCCAACCGGAGGCACCGGATGATTTGATGGAGGCGCTTAACGGCGATTCCATCGACGAGGAGCACCGCATTGTTATGAGTGTGGTGATCCAGAAGGTTCAGTCCGCCAAGAGCGGGCTGACTGAAGCCTGCGCCAGCCTTCTAACATGCTTTGAGGTATGTATAAAAATATTACCGCATAGGCGGTAGCTCTGATGCTTAGTTTGGTGTTCAAAAGAAAAGCCGAAGGCGAGGATCTAAAAGATATCTGCAGGAGTCTAACATAAGTATGTCAATATGGGAATGCAGGTTGCGCTGCTGACCTCTGCCGCACTGACTGCGGAGGTTGGTGCATTGAAGCAGAGCCTCGAGCAGTCCGAGAACGAGCTTGGACTTGCCAAAAAGCAGCTCGAGGACAAGGATGGTAAGTAATACCTTAAGGGAGTATCTAAAAGATGTGTTTGCAAAAAATGACAGGAATAACATGAATATTGCAGGGGCCACGAACGAGGTGGCGACCCTGAAGGAGGCGGTGTCCCGGGCCGAAAGCAATGCGGCTGCGGAGCGCACCGAGCGAGAAAAGTAGGAGGCGCTGGTGGCGTAGGTGCGGCAACAGCTCCAGGCTCTAGTGGAAAAGCACGAGAGTTTGGAGCGTGACTCAAAGACTCGGGAGTCCGAGCTCGCCACGGCCCTTGAGAGCGCCAAGGCCGCTAAGGCCGAAGCCCAAAAAGCCCTCCAGGAGATTGAGGCGATGAAGAAGATAGTGGCGGGTAAGGCATTCTATATGCAAAGCAAGCATGTGAAAGTGAATTATCATTACTTACCCGAATCCGGAGCTCTCCGGGAGCATTCAGAGATCTGCCCTGCAGATGTGGCTGATGTTGCCGCATTCTACCGAGCCGAGGAGGAAGCTCGACGGAGAAGGTGTTCGGTCTCGATATCTTGAGACCGGACACCCGTGCCCATAATCGACCGGTTGAAGCGGATGGTCGAGCTCCATAAGGTGGCTGAACAGGCCATGAGGGGCCTCATAGTTAATTTGTGGCCTAAGGAAGCCATGCCAGGAGCTACCGGGCTGGTGAGGCGGTGGTGGGCCTTTGTCCATGGGTTGAAGTCATCAAGCGCTTAAATGCATCGAAGGTGCCCGTGAGGGCCCTTGCCCTGCTAAGGTGCTTTGGGCAAGATGGACGCTGAGAAGCTTATGAAGGACGGACCACCACGAAGAAGGAGCATCGCAAGCCTGAAATGTATTATGAGGGCGTCTGAAGGGTGCCTGCCTTATAGCGGATGAATGCTCCAAAGATATAATTTTTAGTAGACTCGCATTTGTTATCTTGTACGCTGAAAACTTGTTCATATCGCTAAGCAACACTTTTTAATTTAAAATATTACCTTACGTGCGATCGTGTATTAAATTTGAGAGATGGCGAGTCGTTGGCTTCAGCCCCCATGCCACAGTCTTTGGGGTGTTCGGGATGAACTTGAGCGCTCTTGTTCCCATTCTTGGGTCCTTGAGGAGGCTCAACGAACGTAACAAGGCAACCGGACTATAATGCTTGAACACTCTCACTTAGCCATAGAATTCTATAATTTTAAATTTCGGCGAAGCCCCTGGTATTCGGAAGACCGAGTTCGGGGCGCTATCCACGCCTAGGCCGGACAATGCCGACTCCTCTCTCTAAGCGGCATAAGTCTTTAGGGACTCGAAAACCTCTCGAACAGCAACCGACTCTCGCCCTATCATGACGGTCAGTTTTAGCTTTCTCCACTGAGGTGCTTAACCCAGCTCAACCGGGGCACATTCGCAGTGGTTTTCCCAGCGCTACCTTAGCCCATATAACGGAACGTAAGGTACCAAAACATGGGAGCCGGGCAAACCCAACTATTGACCCAAGACATGATTCGGAGCCGATGCATATAATGCTATAAGTTCGGGGTGCCGCACTTGTGAAAGTATTCGGACTTATCACACCATGTTATGGGGTACTTAAGCCCCTGGTGTATTGCCCGTACCAAAGTGTACGGTTGTACAATGTCATAAATGAACATATATACAAAAAAAGGGAAATCAATAATAGGCGAAGCTATGTATTGTTTATTAAAAGGGCTCTTTGTAAGAGCGAGCGATACAAATAGTGCGATAAGCAAGGGACGGACTTTAACATGTCTCCCTCCGAGGGTAAGCGCGGGATGTTGTGTAAAACAGATATATTGCTCGTAAAGAGACCACCGACACTCGACGTAGCTTTACGCTTCCCGGCTGTTGCATCCCGTGTTCGGCGATTCTAATGCGGACAGGCTTCGTGAGAACGGAGTCCCGAAAGTAAAAAGAAAGAGAAAAAGAATGACACAATCGGGGCCTGGTGTGGTTGAGCGCGTCTGGCATGCCATGGTTGTGCCCTTCCCTATGCCCATGATATTTCCAGAGCGTAATTATGTACGCGTAATACTGGTTTCACGATTTCGCGAGGGCTGGGGCTTGGGCCGCATTGCTATGCATGCTCGGAACGTGCCAGGCGGTCTTGTTGTAGGTTACTCCGGGCGCGCTTGACGGTGTCCGGACGTTTAATAGCCGGACTCGAGAATTGCCTTAAGAGGCTACTTTGCACTTCCGCCGCGAGGGCCGCCGTATGCTCCTCCGTCCGGAGAGAGCGTTCGGTGTTTCCATTGACCGTAATGACTCCTCGAGGACCTGGCATCTTGAGCTTGAGATATGCGTAGTGCGCCACCGCATTGAACTTTGCAAATGCGGTTAGTCCGAGCAGTGCATGATAGCCGCTGCAGAACGGGACTATGTCAAAGATTAACTCCTTGCTTCGGAAGTTATCCGGGGATCCGAAGACCACTTCAAGTGTAACTGAGCCTGTACAGTTGGCCTCTACACCTGGTATGACGCCTTTGAAGGTCGTCTTTGTGGGTTTAATCCTTGATGGGTCTATGCCCATTTTGCACATTGTATCCTGATAAAGCAGGTTCAGGCTGCTGCCGCCGTCCATTAGGACTCTCGTGAGGTGAAATCCGTCAATGATTGGGTCTAGAACCAATGCGGCGAATCCGCCATGGCGGATGCTAGTGGGGTGGTCCCTTCGGTCAAAAGTGATCGGGCAGGAAGACCACGGGTTGAACTTTGGGGCGACTGGCTCCATCGCGTATACGTCCCTTAGTGCACGCTTCCGCTCCCTTTTGGGTATGTGGGTTGCGTATATCATGTTCACCGTCCGTACTTGTGGGGGGAAGCCCTTCTGTCCTCTATTGTTCGGCGGCCGGGGCTCCTCCTCGTCATCGCTATGCAGTCCCTTGTCATTGTTTTTGGCATTTAACTTGCCTGCCTGCTCGAACACCCAACAATCCCTGTTGGTGTGATTGGCTGGCTTTTGAAGTGCCATGTATCCGCACGAGCGATCGAGTATTCCGTCCAAATTGGACGGGCCAGAGTATTCTTTTAAATGGCTTTTTCCACGACGGGTTTAGAGCCTCGAATCCGGCATTAACTGCCGTATCCTCGGCATTATCGCCGTTAACGCGCGCTTGTGCTTGTTGCGACGCGACCTGCCACTGCTGTCCTTGGTATCCGAATTACCAGGGCTCTTGGTCATGTTATTACTACGAGCTAGTCAGCTGTCCTCTCCCGCGCAAAAGCGGTGTAACGCCCCCGATGCGGCTATATCTCCCACGTGTCGAGGCACGACTTAGAGGCATAACCGCATTGAAAGCAATGTCGCAAGTGAGGTAATCTTCACACAACCCATGTAATAATTAAGGGAAAGATACATAGTTGGCTTACAGTCGCCACTTCACACAGTACATAATTAAACATTCATCATACAGAGTACACTCAAGGTCCGACTACGGAACCAAAATAAAAGAAGATACCCCAAATGCTAACACAGATTCCCGAATCCTCCCAACTGGGCACCACTACTGATCATCTGGAAACGACACATAGTAACGACCACGTTCCTCGTCGAACTCCCACTGGAGCTCGGTTGAATCACCTGCACTGGCCTCATCGGAACCTGCAACTGTTTTGGAAGTATCTGTGAGTCACGGGGACTCAGCAATCTCACACCCGCGAGATCAAGACTATTTAAGCTAATAGGAAGGACAGAGTAGTAAAGTGGAGCTGCAGCAAGCGACTAGCATATATGGTGGCTACTTCGCAAAAGAGAGCGAGAAGAGAAGCAAAGCACGGTCGTGAAACTAGTAGTGATCAAGAAGTGATCCTGAACTACTTACGCCGAGACATAACTCCAACACCGTGTTCACTTCCGGACTCCCGAGAAGAGACCATCACGGTTACACACGCTTGTTGATGTGTATTTTATTAGAGGTCCACTTTAGGTTATCTACAACGGACATTAACAAATTCCCATCTGCCTCATAACCGCTGGCACGGCTTTGAAAGATATTACCTGCAGGGTGTCCCAACTTAGCCCATTATAAGCTCTCACGGTCAACGAAGGATATTCCTTCTATCGGAAGAGCCGATCAATCTCGGAATCCCGGACTACAAGACATCTCGACAGCAATAAAACAAGTCCAGCAAAGCCGCCGGATGTGCCGACAAATCCTGATAGGAGCTGCACATATCTCGGTCTCGGGCACACCGGATCGTCAAGCTTCCGGTAGGCCAACCCGAGTTGCCCCTGGTACACCGGCGGTGACGATTTGGACCAACACTCGAAGGAGCACTGGCCCGGGGGTTAAAATAAAGATGACCCTTGAGTCTGCAGAACCCAAGGGAAAAAGGCTTAGGTGACAAATGGTAAAACCAATGTTGGGCCTTGCTGGAAAAGTCTTATTCAAAGCGAACTGTCAAGGGGGTCCCATAAATCACCCGACCGCGTTAGGGACGCAAAATCCGGGAACATAACACCGATATGACGGAAACTAGGGCGGCAAGAGTGGAACAAAACACCAGGCATAAGGCCGAGCCTTCCACCCTTTACCAAGTATATAGATGTATTAATTATAGCAGATATATATATTGTGATATCCCCAACAAGTAAACATGTTCCAACAAGGAACAACATCTCCATGTTCCAACAAGGAACAAATTTCAGCTTCACCTGCAACTAGCAACGCTATAAGAGGGCTGAGCAAAGCGGTAACATAGCCAATCAACGGTTTGCTAGGAAAGGGTGGTTAGAGGCTGACATGGCAATATGGGTGGCATGATATAGCAAGTGGTAGGCATTGCAGCATAGGCATAGCAAAAGAGCGAGCAACTAGCATAGCAAAGATAGAAGTGATTTGAGGGTATGGTCATCTTGCGCAATGTTCTCGAGTTGTCGAAAGCTTGATCCTAAAACGTTCTCAACAGGCTCCTCGTTCACGTACTCGTCTCCCGACTCTACCCAAAGCAACAACACAAACAAAGGAACCACAATAAATCACGGTGCAATGCACAATCAACATGATGCAAAACATGACATGATATGTGAGATGCGATATGCAATGCGTATGTGCGCTCCGGAAGGTAAATGATGAACCAGGCATCATCTTGGCAAACCAAGCATGCCACTGGAAAGATGAGATGATTTCGGTTGAAATCGATATAAAGATCACCGGAATCGGATGCACGGTTTGCAAATGGCAAGCAAAACAAGAATTGCGCAAATCTGCCATTAACAGCATGATGCCACTTAGCAAGCAACAAATAATTAAGCTACTGCACCCAAACGTAACAACAAAGCACATGGCAGTGATCTACACATGATGCTCGACAAAAGATGAGCACTGAGCTATGGCTAGTTCACATCATAACATGTTCAAACAAGCATGGCAAAAGTGCTCAAAGTAACAGGCTGGACATGGCAAAAACAGTAACAGGTTGCAATGTTCAGAGCAGCAAAACTACATGCTACAGGAACTTAAAATAGCAAAACATGGCATGGCATGAATCTACTCAAAGCCTAGAACAAAAGTCCCTTACTGACCATAAGCCAAAAAGGACTAGAAAATATAGTAACACCCATGTCAATATTGAAAGTCTCGTCAACAGATTCAGTAACTTGGCATGTCAAAAACTGATAACGAGATGGCATGTTTACAAGCTCAATGCACTCACTACAGAGCCTCAAATGATAAACTAAGCATACATACATCAAGAAGACATGACATAAAATACATTCATGGCAAGAACAATAACATAGCCTATACGGGTCAACCACAACAAGCTTGGCAAAGTTGAATAACACGTATACAATCTGCCAGGAAACATTTGGTAGCAAAAGTAGAGCTCGATTTACTCAAGCTATGGCATCCCATAATTGCAACCAAAGGCATGGATGGATAGAGCAAGTCATGCTTTACAAAACACCCTTACTGAAGTATCTCAAAATATGCATAGATCTCTCGGTATCATCAAGCAAACATGGCATCAAAATCAGCTAAAACAGGGCTGAAATCAGCAACATTAGGACACCTACTTTGCATGCTTGTGCTAGTCACCACATAGATCACAAAAATACATGGCATATACCACTGGAAAGATGACATGGCATTTTACAAAACACATGTAGGACTCAAATTCATAGGGTGCACACAATAATCATGGCAAAAATAACAAAAGTGCAACTTCTGATAAAAATCAGAAACTATCAGCACATAGCACTCTTCCAACAGCATTTAGGGCATCAAGATGAGCTCAAATGAAAATGATGCAATGGAACGAAATGATCTACTCTTCGAGACGAACATTTTGACATATTATACGCGAAAAATGGATCTACGGATGCGAAGATATAGCATGTTGAAAATTGCACGAAATTACAAAGATTTAGGACTTAGAGAAAAATAAGGGAGGGGAAAGAGGTCAACGGCTCGTGGATCGAGGCCGGATCCGATCGGATCGGTCGGGCTGCGGTGGCGCTGGCTCGCTGGGAGGAGGCCGGGCAGGGGAGTCGAGGCGGGCGGCGACGTCGGCGGGGCAGCCGGCGCGGGCCGGGCGACGGCGGAGGGAGGTCGCTGGTGGGCGGCGTGGCGGGCGGCGGCGAGCGGGCCGCGGGCAAGGCGACGAGGAAGGTGGCGGGCGGCGGCGCTGGCGAAGCTCGCCGGGCGTGGGCGGCGGCGGAGAGGCGGCGCGCGGGTCATGGCGCGGGCGGGCCGGTGGTGGCCCTGACGGGCCCATGAACCTGGCCCACGGGTCGGCGGCGCGGCGGGCGCTGGCTGCCCACGTGGCGCCGCGTGAGAGGTCCGGGCGGCGGGCGGTGTCCGCCGTCCGGATTTCGCCCGTGGGCGAAGGGAGCCGGGAGACTAGGGTTTCGTCCGGATTTCGGGGAAGGGACCTATATTTATAGGTAGAGGGAGTTAGGAGAGTCCAAATGAGGTGTAGTTTTCGCCCACACGATCGTGATCGAACGACGGAGAGCATGGAGGTGACTTAGATGGGTTATTGGGCTGTTTTGAAGGGTGTTGGGCTGCAACTTAAAAGAGGCCTTTACGAGAGTGCGGTTAACCGTTGGAGTACCAAACGAGCTCCAAATGACCCGAAACTTGACCGGTGGTCTCCGGGTGTTATACCAAGGCCACTAGACAAACCTCGGTCCATTTCGAGACGGTTTAATACCCGCACACGGAGAAAGCGTAAAAGGACGCCGGGGAGATAGGAGTGCCGGATTGCAAAAGCGGACAACGGGAAAAATGCTCGGAATCATGAGACGAACACGTACGCAAATGCGATGCACATGATGACATAAAATAAAATGCATGACATGACAAAATGCAAAAAGAAGAAAACCCGACCACGGAGGGAATATCATATATCAAAGCCGAAAATGGCAAGAGTTGGAGTTACAAATATGGAAAGTTACTTCCGGGGTGTTACAAGCGGGTCATGAGTGTTGTGAGGGCTGCCATGGATTTTGGCTTTTCCTGTCCTAGGTGCCGGGCAAGCCACTCGTCGCGGATGTTGTGTTTGAAGGCTGCAAGGGCCTCGGCAATCGGACAATCGACGATTTGATTTTTCTTGGTTAGGAACCGTGTCCAGAATTGTCTGGCCGATTCCTCTGGCTGCTGAATTATGTGGCTTAGGTCATCGGCGTCTGGTGGTCGCACATATATGCCCTGGAAATTGTCGAGGAATGCGGCTTCCAGGTCTTCCCAACAACCGATCGACTCTGCTGGCAAGCTGTTAAGGCAATGCCGGGCTGGTCCTTTATGCTTGAGTGGGAGGTATTTGATGGCGTGTAGATCATCACCACGGGCCATGTGGATGTGAAGGAGATAGTCCTCAATCCAAACCGCAGGATCTGTTGTGCCATCGTATGATTCAATGTTTACGGGTTTGAAACCCTCAGATTTTGATGATCCATCACTTCATCTGTGAAGCATAGTGGGTGTGCGGCACCTCTGTATTGGGCTATATCACGACGCAGCTCAAATGAGCTTTGTCTACTGTGTTCGGCCCGGCCGGAGTTGCCATATCCGGCGTGACGGTTATCGTCACGTGTCGTGGGGCACCCACGCGATCCATAGATCGATCTTGTCTTCCTTGCCTTGTCCTCCAATATATCTCGCAGGTCTGGCGCATTTCCCCATGCCTTTGTATTTTTTGAGCGGCGACGGGGTGCGGCTTGAATTGAGGGCTGAGAGGCCTCTCTGTCGCGGCCACGAGGTGGTCGGTCAGCCATATCATGCACCGGTGATGTAGGTTTAGGTGCTTCCTCCTCTAATCGGGGTAGCAGCCTGCGTCTTGGGTAGCTCTTGGAGGGGCGCTCGAGTTCATACTCTTTTGCCGCAAGGACTTCAGTCCATCTGTCAGCTAGCAAATCTTGGTCAACTCTAAGCTGTTGCTGCTTTTTCTTGAGGTTGATTGCCGTGGTCATGAGCCTGCGTTTGAAACGCTCTTGTTCGACAGGATCCTCGAGCACGACAAATTCATCGTCGTCGAGGCTTGCCTCATCTTTGGAGGGAGGCATGTAATTATCGTCCTCTACATCTTTTTCTGCCGCTCTCTCATGAGGGTTGGCTTCTCCATCCTCCTGCGTTGAATCTTGCTGGAGGGGGTTGTCCTCGGCACTGTCCGGGGTGTTATTATCTCCCGTGCCGGAATCACCGTTTTTGCTGTGGCGGGATTTAGAGCGGCGCCACGACGCCGGGCGCTTAGGCTGTTTCTTGGAGGGTCATCCTCCGTTGTTCCATCGCCATTCCCATCTTTTGGGATGTCCACCATGTATATGTCATATGACGAGGTGGCCTTCCGATTGCCACAATGGGCGCTGGTTCTTGGTCGTCTCTGCATAATCGTCCATACCGTCGATGTCTTGGTCGAAGTCGAGCATGTCGGTTAAATCATCGGCGGTGGCTCTGAAGTGGGTGGTGGGTGGGCTTTGATTTTCTTCGTCGTCCGCATCCCAACCTTCTCGACCATAATTCGCCAGGCTCTCGATAAAGAGAGAGACTTTAGTGAATTGAGGATGTCGCCAAAGGGCGAGTCTTGAAAGATGTCTGCGGTAGTGAATTCCATGATCGGCGCCCAATCGGATTCGATTAGCGGCGCTGAAGGCTCGGAGTCCGGAGAGAGTCCGGCGCCTTGAGTCACGAGCTTCACAAAGGCGGTATAGGTGTACGGCTCAACCGCCCGTGGAGATCGCGGCCCGAGGCGGTGTCCAGCCACCCATCCTCGTCGGCACGATCGGCCCGAGCTAAAGGTTGGAGCGGACTCGTGCGGCCTCCGTGACACTTGTCCGTGGCGAGAGATAGATCATGCCCTTCGGAGACAAGTCTGGCGCGCTTGGTTGTGGCTCGAACCCGTCGAAGATCAAGTCTCCGCGGATGTCAGCCATGTAGTTCAAACTTCCAAATCGACTGATGGCAGCGGCGTAGCTTTCAATCTGCTCCGGATGGCCAAGTGAATTGGCCCGCATGCAAAGCCGCCGAATCGAAGATCTGTCCGGGAGAAAAGTCTCACCCTGGGCGCATCGTTGTTGATGATCGGAGGAGCCATTGGGCCTAAAAGCGATGACACAGAGGAACTCTCAATGAAAGCACCAATGTCGGTGTCAAAACCGCGGATCTCGGTAGGGGGTCCCGTATGCGTCTAGGCGGATGGTAACAGGAGACAAGGGACACGTTGTTTTTACCCAGGTTCGGGCCCTCTCGATGGAGGTAAAACCCTACTCCTGCTTGATTAATATTGATGATATGGGTAGTACAAGAGTAGATCTACCACGAGATCAGAGAGGCTAAACCCTAGAAGCTAGCCTATGGTATGATTGTTGTTCGTCCTACGGACTAAAACCCTCCGGTTTATATAGGCACCGAATAGGGTTAGGGTTACACAGAGTCGGTTACAATGGTAGGAGATCTACAAATCCGTATCGCCAAGCTTGCCTTCCACGCCAAGGAAAGTCCCATCCGGACACGGGACAAAGTCTTCAATCTTGTATCTTCATAGTCCAGGAGTCCGGCCGAAGGCTATAGTCCGGCTATCCGGACACCCCCTAATCCGGGACTCCCTCAAGAGGCATAAAAATCAATTGTGTCTAAAAAAGAAAGGTAAAAACATTTGAGAGGAAATAGATAGAGAGAAAGTGAGAAAAATTGGTAACCTTATAGCCAACCTTATAGTCAACACTATGGTAGTATTACATGAGGAAGGAGGAGGTGGTGCACATGCCAAGTTCACTGGGCTGCCGTGTTTCACATTCCTCCGTCGTAACAGTGGAGACAATAGCTTTCATAAAAAATAAACAATGAATACTCGTTGCTCGTCCACTATATCAGAAATAATACTTTCATTCACTGACATGTGGGACGTCGACCATCCTGGTCCACCTTCCATGCACAAAATTATCATGGTCCACCCCGGTCGTAGCGCAGGCCCAACCTTTCCCACTATAAGTTGGTCGGACAAAGGAACCATCATCACTTCGTTGAATTCCGCTTCTTCAAGAAAACTTACTGTACCCGCAGTACTGCTACCACACGCGAAGACTGGACGGCATTGTACCACGTCATAGCACTGAAACCCACTAGGCCAAACTAGCCCGCCTAGGATTTGTACTCCCTCTGTTTCAAAGTTAGTAGTACAAAGTTGAGTCATATATTTTGGAACGGAGGGAGTACGTCTCTGTACTGCTATGATTTTGTGTTGTACGTCTGTGTACTTTTGCTACGATTTTCCTACCCTGTGAACCAAATGAGGTCTGAATGTATCCGTGTCGACTATTGTCTGATCGATCGCTAAGCCTACAATTTTAGGAGCTTGGGCTATTGGCCGATCGACGACGGATCAGTATAAGCGTACCATGAGCTCATCAACCCCAACGTTACTCTTCAGTGTGTATTTTACAAGTACTATATAGCTTGCACAGTAGCTAGCCTACTAACACCAAGAATCATCAAACAAGCCCTGCTGATATGATAAACAGTTCAAACTTACATCTAAACATGCCATATATTACATCAAAAGTTGCTGAGGATACATCTGTTTCCACAACTCGGAGAGGGTTCGCATGATTCACTATCAAACAAAAGTAGCAAGTACCGCCCACACAAGACAGTGCACTAGCCCTAAGATGGTTTGATAACACGCATCGTTCTTGTAATTAAACACAATGCAAACTACCCTGAAGGATTAGCGGGACCAACTATTTCTTGTCATCGATCTCTCGGGCAATGAGCACAGCACGGAAAGCGGCATGGGAATCGATCCCTGGGGTGATGTCCACCGCGACATCGGAATCGATCTCTGGGGCGATGTCAACGGCATCGGAATCAATCTCCGGGGCGATGTCAACAGGATGGACCGCGACATCGAAAACGATCTCTGGGGCGTTGTCCATAGGACGGGCCACGACATTGGAATGACCAAGGACGTCCACCGGCACCTGCACAACCCTAACATATTAGCAAGCACATTGCAAATAAACAAAAACCACAACTATGGTAAGCCATTATTTTTTTACCTTGTGCAGCTCACCGGGGGATCCCATCCCTTCGGGGGCCATCTCCTCGTCCTCGATGGGGGCCATCACCTTGCCAGGGGAATACTGCTTCTCAACGGCGACTATCTCCTCAAACTAGGCCTTGAGCCTCGCATAGGTGGCCATTAGAGTTTCTGGGGCAGGCACGGTGGGGCCCTTGGTGTTCTTCCAACTTTCTTTGAGGAGTTCATCCGCCAACGTCGTCAACTCTTTGGCTAGTGCTTGTTTCTTGGAGTTCTTTGTCTCCATGGGTTGGCCCGCCAACATGGTCAACTCATTGGTCGGTGCTCGCTTCCTGGAGAGCGCTGTCTCTAGTGGGTTATCCGCCGGCAACTCTTTGCCTAGTACTCCAGGATCCATCAATGAACTGACAAACAAAAAGCTATCGAAAGGAAACCACAATCGCAATGAAAATGGGAAAAGAATAGGCTGTGAGAATCGGTCGGTGCTTCGCAGAAAGAAGATTCTTGGAATGAAAATATAGTAGCATCACTGATTCGCCCACCTTACCTTCGTCAGTACAGAAGAAAAATGGCAGACGTGAGTAGCCTGGAGTGAGGTTTTATTAAAGAAAGGGGAGAAAGGGCTTCAGTGAGCGTTCCAGTGAAATGATGGTTGCTTCGTCCAGCCCAACTCCGAGGCCACTTCAAGGCTACTTTACCACTTCTGGTAAAGGTCTAGGTTTTGTGATTTGATGGGTCATGACGGCCACACCGGGGTGACTGGTGAGTCTCGACTATAGCACCTCACTGTGATTTGGTGGATGGCACGCGGGCCCGGATGCTTTGTGATATGCTTTGATGTTTGGTACGGTGTATGAAGGGTGCATGAGTCCACACTAGCTTAACACAAATACACTAGGAGCATGCATGAGAAGAGCATGCATGAAGAGGGGTGCTGGGATGAGCATGCATGAAGAAGGAACAACTATGCTGAGATGAGAAAAACACATGTGGCGAGCTTCGCAACTGCCACGTTCGGTTGCGCTTGGCTCTTCGCCTCTTCGAGAAGATGAACAATGATGTTAGTACTACTTCTACAATATCGAATCCACTGCTGCATGTTTGTCCACCGCGTGCGGGAGGGATAGCTTGTTGTATACTCTATATTTGCTGCAACCTCTAACATTTACCCCACCACAAATTAAAATATATATTCCTGTCTTGACCAGATGAGCGTGCAAACTACGATCACCAGGATGACAGGTAGGGCCAGAAGATTATTTTAATAAAAAAAGCATGGAGCCGACCCCAACGATTTTAAGCTTACAGGCACGGTACACGTTATCCTAGATTACTCTACACATGAAACTACCATATGAGCGTCCGGGCTGCGCTTGGCTCTTCGCCTCTTTGGGAAGTCGAACAATAATGGAGTACTACTGCAGTGGAGGAGTACTATGTATGTTTCTGTCCATCTGACACCGATTGAACTGTTGCATGTCCACCGCGTGCGGGAGGGAGAGCGTGTAGCGAACAAAAGCTTCTCCTAGTACTGTCAGCCACCACGCTCATGGGCGAGGGAGGGACGCAGCTTCATTGACTTACTGCTCCTGCCTTTGCATGCATGACAGGTGGACCCAACAGGTGGGTGGCCCACGTCATTCAGCCAAAGGCAGGTGCGGTTAAGGCGAGAGGGCGTTGTAGTAATCAAACTTCTCGGTCTTGTACGAGTTGAAGCGACACATCAAAGAACTGCACTCGATATATTACAATAATTCACGTTTACCGATGTATTAATTACAACGCATGCATGCATGCCGTGACTCTCCTTTTGATACTTGCATGTGTTGATTTAATGCACCTTGCCAAATTTTGACTATAAATTTAACTAACCAAATGTTCATGCATGTCACAAAAAATTACATAATTGAAAACTATGTTCAAATCTGAATCAAAGCGATATAATTTTGTTAACATGCCTAACATTTTGTCGATTAAATCTTTAGTCAAAATTTAGCATCAATACAAAGGGCCCAATAAATATTGTACTCTCACATTTTGTTTTGAGGATACTCCCACATAGAAAATATAAATAATAATGCATGTTGGGGCACCCCACGTTTCCGATAATTTTAGCCGTGGGCTTGTTCACAAATTTTACGAGGGGGTGGTTGTTCATTTAATGGAGGGTTTTGTACCAAACTTAAACGATACAAAGTGCGATCTGGCACACCGTAACACCACTTGGAACTAGTAAGGTACAAGTGCATTGCATGCATGAGATTTGGTAACCAAATTATGAATAAATACCACACTATAGCATTTAAGCTTTGAGTCATATATGCATGATGTAGATGTTCGTTTAATTCTTATAGTTCATCTCATCCAAACTCAATTAGTTTTATAGAAAAATCTATTTTAAGATTCTAGAGAACAAAGGAGAAGTGCTTGTGTTTTGAGGTTTGTGCATTATGCTTAAGTTCAACAATGGAGTCTTCTAGATTGCACATGTGGCAGAATCTGGTGGAATGTAGATGATATCCAACGGCCAGTAGTGCTCGGATTTGCCATCTCTGTATCGTCGGATTGGCTTCATCCAAAGACCAACTTACAAAGTTATTCGCACACTATATAGGTGTATGTATAGATGTATAGTATAGATAAGCGGGTAGCTATCTCAAAAAACAATCAACAACTAAAAAAACGGTGACCTGGCACGTACACAATTTTAAACGATTGTTTTGATGGAGTGAAAAAGGAAAACTACCCCACTACGTATATATAGGCCGGAGCCTCCGCGCTTGCTTGCTAGGGTTGCTCTATTCACACACTCTCATCCTCTCTAGATCTAAACAAGATAGCGGTGGTAACACTGTCTTTCTCCCTTCAGAAAACATTGTCTTTCTATCCTCACTGTTGGTTACAGATCCGAACGTATCCCCCTCCACTGGTGAAGGGTAGGAGGGGCAGCGTTTAGGCCGTCGTCGATAGCGAGGGAGGAGACCCACTCTAGCCGCATCGTTATCTCTGGCCGAGCGCTGGCGCGGGAGGTCCTCTGAACCCTTCATCGTTGCCCTAGTGTGGGCGGATCCGGCATCCCGCTGCCCACCTATTCACATCCCGACGACCTTCAGGTATATCTTCCTTTGAAACCGCCCTAGCTCTACTTCCCCAGCTTGCTACATCACTGCATGTGCATCATTTTCTACCTCTCAGCCCCTCTCGATCGGATGGTCCAACGACGCATACTTTTCTTCTTCTATTGTTAGAGGTAAAGCTACTTCATGGAGTCGAATCTTGTACTTGGTTCAAACAAGAAATAAAGTGGGCGTGGGGGAATTTAGTATGTACATCGGACTTGGTACAAACAGGAAGGATAGGGGTGAAAGTAGTACATACTGGTCATCCAACCGGTCTCTTGGTCGAAAAGGGAAATATAGGGGAAACGTTGTACACAGTGGTATGACCAAGACTAGATTTGCTATCCACACATAAGATGGCTACATGCATCATTATGATGCAGAGGCCGGGGGCACGCCTCCATTTCCAAAAAAAGAGCATAGGAGTAGGTGGCTAGAGTGAACAAAAACGGGACCAACCCAGATATGTTTCTTGGATGTTTGTTTCTTGGGGAAACAAACTCTGAATCACCACTTTATGCCCCGGTTTAGGTACATGGTGCTGGACTACTGGTGCACCCACTGTCCCATGCCATTATACCAAATATTTAGTTGTTCTTAATCTAATGCCCCTGGTAAAATGAAGCCATGCCACTGTTATAAGCCATGACAAGTTTAGCCAAATGTTTTTTCCTGTAATTGTTTGAGACTCTGAATGTTTCCTATGTAGCTATTTGTGCAAACAGGGATATCCATTTCACCTGGTTGCTGTTGTGACCTTTTGGTGCACTGCACAAAACACTTCTTAAAAGAAGTGACTTTTGTGTTGTTTAACTGGAATGTTAGAATGGAACAGTTCGTTCATTTCGGTGGAACTGCACAAAGGGAGATATGTGTTCCAATCCTCATCATCCATATTGGCACCATAACCTTCCTTTAGGTAAAAATGATATTTAATGCATGTGTTCATCTCCATTTTGCGACTGCCATGAGAAAATAATGCTATTGTTTACTAGTACACTTGTACTCCCTCATTGACAAAACCAATTCTGAAGTAGAAGGCCAATCATGTACTTGGTTTCACCAACTGGTGAGGAGAAACAGAAATAGAGCATGAAGAGGAAGAAGAATAAACAGTGCCAAGGTGATATTGCTGAAGCCGAGGCCTCAGTCGAGACCATTCAAGGGCTCCAGCAATGTCTACCTTACATGTGAGACGATCCTCCAGGGAGCCCTTCCACTTCTGCGTATTGTCCATGATGAATTTGATGCTACTGTTAGAGTAATATGCTAATGTCTTTCTATCCTTTCTCACTAAGCTAATGAAGGTTTCACCTTGTTCCTACTTGTGCACAGGGATCATGTTGTGCCAATCATACATTTTAGTGGAACTACACAAGACAATACAATGAACTGTATCCCAGCCAGTGCTTTAACTCTGATGGAAGTTCTTGATAATCTTTCAATATAATCTCAGCACTGGTAAACAAGAGTGGTTTCAACCATACATTTGAAGTGCACAAAAATATATACTATCGAGTGATTCCAGTGAGTGCTTTATCATCTCTTATGGGACTACATGGATAAGCTTTTTTGCTCAGGTTGGTACCGGCCTAAGGGCTTCATCCATATTAGTTTGCTGTCATCTCTATTTGCATCGTGCTACTATCATGAGAAACTCCTTTATCTTTTCACGTTAAAGTTTTGCAACCTATGATACATGGCAATGCTTTGAGTGTTGAGCTAATTGGCACTGATTAAATAAACTAATACCTCTCTTTAAGCAAGACTACAATGTTGCTAACTTTACCCATTAAGATAATGAGGGTGCTTCTATTTGTTAGTGTATGTTTCATCAACTAGTCCCACTATTACAGTAATCTCACTCTCTCAATATATGTGCCAACAGGGATGCTCAATTTTGGTGGAACTGCAAAAAAAAACTTTGGGTGCTTCATTGCCTCGACAGCTTCCTTCCTTCCTGTCAGTCGCTAATCTGGGCTTGCTTCCTTCCTTTGATGTTAGTCGCTTGGCTTATCTCGGCTTCCAGTCAAAGGAAATAGTAATTGATATGCTACCTCACACAGGTTCGTATTGGTCTTTATCCTGGTTATTGTGCTTGTCATATGTATTGGTAATTTGGTATTGTGCTGTTGTTTGCCGATTTCATAAAGGAGTAACTTGGAGCCTGAACTCATAGGCAAATCATTACATTGGGTGATTTTAGTAGAACTACTCAAAAAAATCAGATGGACTGGTACTTATGTTGCTGCTATGTACTCCAAAGTTCACTCAGACAAGCATCGATGTTGACAAGAAGTGCCTATATTCATTCGAGTATCAAACGGCATAAACCAGTTGTCAAACTCCAAGTATTAGGAGAGTGAACGCCAAAAATATTGCTTGGTGCATAGCCCATAAAACCGCAGTCCAGTCTTTGGTCCCAACTTGTGCCTTTTGGTTATCGGCACATATGGTAGCGAACGGTATGGCATGGAGTCTAAAGAATCCAGACAAGTTGGTTGATGTGTATATTCATCTGGCACTTAAGCAGTCTGCACGCCAGGGATGCTCCATTTCAGTTGAACTGCACAAAAATCTAATGAGTTATCTTGGAATTTAGAATCAAATAAAAAAACCCTATATTATGCTCAAGGAAAGTAGATATATATAGGAGCTTATGCCCTCAAAAAAATACACTAGTTTCTTAAATTAAAAATAAAAAAGATTTTTTTTCAGGTTCCCCTTTATTTTTTTGTGTTTCTTAATTTTGTATTCCGCTATTCCGACGAATATTTTTTTAGTCTTGCTTATCTTTTATCTTATCTTATTGTCCTAGTTGTGCTAAGTAATGTGTGTAGTACAAACTTCCTGGTAGAGAACTTATTTCCTCATGTTTCGAGGTCTCAAGAAAAGGGCGTGGAAACAGATAGAAACTCTTGAATGGAAATTGAAAAGAAATGTAGCCCCAGTTCCTTCGGGAATGGTAAGATCTTTGGCGCAAGAAGAAGGGGCGACCCATAATTTGGGTGGTTCATTTTCTCAACCGCCTCCTTTCTTGTCTGCAATGTAGAATTTTGGCGAGCTACAAGACCAAGATGAGCCAGTAAACTAGTTGGATGAAAGTAGTGGCCAAGTTGCTCAAACCTCCCTCGGCACGAGGCCATTATTTGAGGATAAACCTACAAGCAAAGTTCAGATTTTCTGTGTTGCCTCTTATGTACACGAAAGTTTACTCGTACAAGCATTAATTTTAGCAAGAAGTACCTCTGACTAAACACCATTTACCAATCTGTACCCTAGGTAATTAAAGTTCATCCATGGATGATATTGGCTGTGATCTCAATCATTTGGTTGCATAAACATACTGAACATGTGTATATCTGAATCTTTTTGTGAATTATCTATGAATATTGTCGTGTGATCTATCAATCATTTGGACGCATAGACATGCTGAAGTTGTGTATATATGAATCTTTTGAGTTGTTGATTGCGAATGTTGGCTATGAATATGAATGTGTCCTGTGAACCTGAGTTTGATACGAATGTTTACCTATTCTGTTGTACTTGTGTGTGAACTTGTTAGTATGTCTACTGTGGGATGTGTGACGTGTGGGTGTCAACGGCCCACCTTCTTCCCGAGAATAATTGCACCTGCTTTGTTAGGGTAGCAACGGCGCATCAGCTCTTTTTAATATTTTTGCTCTGTCTTCCCCCCTCCCCCGCTCAACCCCAGTCGTAATGTTTTTGGCCTCAAAACAAGCATAGTACTGCATTGTTTTTGGGGCTTGATGAAAAATCAAGTGCTGGTTTCTGTAGGTTGGCCCGCCCAGCAAATGGGCTGCTGGTCCACCATTTGGGAGGCTAAAAATACAAGTTGTATGGTGCAGAGGCAAGTAAAATCGCCATCGAGAGCCATCCATGAAAGAAAAAATCACGTCGATGTGCTTCTTGATCGGCCACTGCCCTCTTTTTCTGAGTTAGCTCGGGATCTAGCTGGTACTATAATTTTTTTCTAGAGGGCGAACAAGTATCAGCTAGGCCTAGGTATGCGTAGCCCACGACATACGGAGACAGTGGTTTCAACTTATTTTTTGAGGTCCATACCGGCCTATGGGCCTCCCAGTGTAGGTTTTACTTTTTCTTAAAGATCGGCAGCCCAATGTATTTTCTTAATAAAACGCAGATCTCTGTTCTATTTATCTATATATAAGAATAATAATGTTGTGTCCAATTTATGTTTTCCCTTCTAACCACATTATATATATTTATATTATTACTATTATCGTATATTTTATAGAGACTTATATATACATTATAAAAACATCCCACGTGTTATTAACTTATAAAAGTAAATGTTTAACAGAAGTGGGCAAGGAAAATCCTGGTTGTCTTTGACTCACAGGTAGGAAAATCCTGGTGATTGCGTACAAAAGCTTGCGAAGATTTTAAGGACCAATGTAATAATAACGCGCTCATTTTTATTTTGAGCAATAACTCGCTAATTTGTTAATTTTATATATAAAAAATGTGTCACAACGGTTTATTTTTTGATATTAATTGTTCCTTCTAACCTAACATTATATATAGAACGAGCCCAGGTAATTCGTGTATTTCAAGAAAGTGCAAATGGGCTAGTATTTCTTAGAAAATATTAAATGGGCCGCATTGACGCGAAATTATTTGTTCACCCAGCCCAGCAAATGGACTATACATTCTAGAAAACATGGGTTAAATATATGCCACATTTTTGGAGGCTGACATGTGGGCCAATAGGTCGAAGCCTACATAGGGCATTGTCAACTTGGTCAACAAATGATTATGACATCCATAGCCATTGGACTTATATCCAACGGCCGGCATGCACCTTCAATCTCTCGTCTTCTTCCTCCAGCGTCGCCAAGACCGCTTGGTCCGGCCTCCGACGGCTAGCGGCTCTACTTAGCATGCATCGCTGCGAAGCGCTACCCAACCGCCGACCAGGCTATCCCTCCAGCCCTCCACACCTCCTGTTATTCTCCACCGACTGGAGCCCCACGCCGCACCAGAACCAGTTATAACCCTTGTACTCCTCTCAATCTGCGACTCCACTGCCGCGTCTTCCCATCTCCGGGTCGTTCCCATCCGGGGCCTCACCATCGTCCACCGGCTCGCTGCGCTCGGCATGGCGTGGTCAACAAACGAGAGTCATCGGAAGAGGAATGTACGTGGAGAGCCTGATGGCTGGGACCCACGAGGTCCATGGTCGCACGCAAGGAAAGTTCCTCCTTATTAAGCTGAAAAAAATGTTTCCTCCCCCTGACAGCTGGGACCCACCGGCTGTATCTTCGCACGGAAGGAAGTGCCTCCTTGTTATGCGAAAAAAAAACTATTCCTCCCGTTGACAGCTGGGACCCGTCAGATTTGGTGGCTGACTTGTGGGCCTACTAAGCGGACGTGTACGCAGGGCTTTGTCAACAATCAACAAATGATTCTAGGTGGACCGTTGGATGTTAATCCAACAGCCGTGCTCCTTCTTAAACCTCTGTTCTTGCTCTCATCACCCGTGGGGCGGTCTTTGCCCAAGCACCGAACCAGTCAAGTTTCCTCCTCTCCATCTGCGACTCCACTGTCGCGTCTTCCCCATCTCCTGGTCGTTCCAGTCTGGGGCCTCGCTGTCGTCCACTGACCTTGGTGCGCTCAGCATGGTGTGGTCAACATGGTCAACATACAAGAATCATCAGAAGATGACTTTACGTGAGAGGCTGACAGTGGGGACGCACCACGCCCATGGACGCATGCATGCAACGGCATCCTTTTTACCCTGAAAAATAATGTTTTCTTCCCCTGACTGCTGGGACCCACCAGCTACATCTTCGCACGCAAGGAAGTGCGTCCTTATTACGCCAAAAAGAATGAATACTACCGCTGACAGCTCGGACCCACCAGCTATATCTTCGCACGCAAGGAACTGCCTCCTTATTACACACAAAGAAATGAATACTTCCCCTGCTAGCTGGGACCTACCATAGTGGGAGGCTGACTTGTGGGCCTACTAAGTTGACGAGGACGAAGGGCTTTGTCAACTTAGTCAATATGAACGATTCTAGCTCCAGTGACCGTACGATGTCCATCCAACAACCGTAGTGCTTCTTCAACCTCTGGTCTTCTTGCTCTAGCCGCCCAAACAAGCGTCGACCGTGCCGCCTGCTACTGCCTCCCGTGTCCGGCTGGGCTGCCACCGCTGGCCATGCCATCCCTCTATACTCACCCACACCTCCTGTTATTCTCCGGCGATGGCAGCCTCACACCGCAGCCGAAGCAGTCAACCCACGTACTCCCCTCCGCGTGGGCATCCACTACCGCGTCTTCCCCGGCTCCACGTCGTCCCCTTCCTAGGCCTCGCCGTCGTCCACCGCCCGGGTGCTCTCGGTGCGGTGTGGTCAATGTGGTCAACGAACGACTTCCATCGGAAGAGTATTGTAGTGGAGAGGCTGATAGCTGGGTCCACGGCCGCAGCAAGGAAGTGCCTCCTTATTACGCGCAAAATAATTATTCCTTCACCTGACAACACGGACCCACCGGACGGGCCACCGTATTTCGTGAAAAAAACGTTTCCCCCTGACTGTTGGGACCCACCGGCTACATCTTCGCACATAAGGAAGTGCCTGACAGTCGGGACCCACCTGGTCGAAGCGTACGTAGCATTGTCATTCTGGTGGCGAACGTGTACGTACATACTGGTCGATCAGTCTGTCTGCAGGCTGCAGCGATGAACCGTGGCCGAGTAAGGAAGGGCGCATGTTGTAGTAGAGGCGCGCATGTAGCATGTACACATACGTACAGCGGCCAGGGTGCAAGAAAGCAAATACGGCCACGTACGTACGTAGGGGTGGGGTCTCGAACGCCTACTCGCGCATACGTACGGCTAGGGCTCATGTACATGGCTGGGTCGGAACGGAGAAACTGCGTCGTCGACGTGTTCATGGGGAGGCAACGGAATGCATCGTGTTCATCGGGAGGTAACGGTACGCGTGCTGTTCATCGGGAGCCATCCAGTTTGGATGGAACAGCCGATGGAAACGAGGCCTGGCGTACCGCAGAACGGAGGAAACAGCCTTGTGTTCGACTGGCCACGATCGAAACGGGATGCTGTTCATCGGGAGGGGTCTGGCGTACCGCAAAACGGAGCAAACGGACCTCCTATGGTCGAAACGGGGACCTGTTGATCGGGAGGGGTGTGGCGTACCGCAAAACGGAGGAAACGGACTTGTGTTGGAGCGCTACGGTCGAAATGGGGGTCCTGTTCATCAGGAGGGGTGTGGCGTCGCAAAAGCAGGACTCGTGGATACCGTTCATGTCCACCATCGACCGCCTCCACGGGCTACTGTTCATCCACCGTCGATTGCCTCCACGGGCTCCTGTTCATCCACCGTCGACCGCTCCAGCCTCCACCGCGATTGTTCATCCACGGCTCCTCGTATATCCAGCCTCCACCGCGCTCCTCCACCCGGCTCATCGCTCAACCAGCCCTCTCCACGGGGTCCTGTTCAACCACCCCTCCATGGGCTACTGTTCATCCAATCCTCCACCGGCTACTATTCAACCAGCCCTCCACCGGCTACTATTCATCCAGCCCTCCACGGGGTCCTGTTCATCCAACCCTCCACGGGGTCCTGTTCATCCACCGGCTCGATCGATCGGGGTACTGTTCATCCAGCGGAAACGGCCTCTACTACCATGGGGTCCTGTTCATCCAACCCCCCACTAGGAACTGTTCACCCAAACCTCCTCAACAACGCTCATTGTTCATCAAGGGAAGGAGGCAGCAGTGTTCAATCGGCTTCAGTTAGCAGCATTAGCGAAGGAATCACTCGGGTTCAGTTAACAGCAAGGGATCGATTGATCGCTCAGGTTCAGTAACGCGTAGCCTGCAGTGCAATCGCTCGGGTACAGTTAGAGCCCAACGCCTCGCTCGGGTTCAGTTAGAGCCCAATGCCTCACACACACGCGCGTACATATGAGAGAAACGCGCATCGCTCGGCCCCGACCACCCACCATAACCGGGAACTCCCCCAATATTTTCCTCGCCCTCACTTCTACCAAGGGTTTTTATGTCATGGACGGCCCAAAGAACGTCATACGGCTGCGTCTCCGGCCCGCCCAGGACGAAAAGCCCATTTTTTGTCATGATTTTTTGTCATAGAAGTAGGAGCCCAGCACATCTATGATGATACCGGTTTTTGTCACAATTATTGTCATAGAAGTGTCATAAGCATGACAGAAAAAAATTAGTTCGGCCCAAAATGTCACGGATGTGTCTTTTTTTTGTAGTGATAGACACGGGAGGCGCGGCCACCGCAGACACTGGTGGCGTGGTACGACATGGCAGCGACGACGCTCGTGCCGCCGTGCTGGCGTGGAGCAACTCGCCACTCCTCATCGAGCTGAACTGGAGTGGCAAGTTGTTGAACCACGCACCGGCTTGGGGCGGCAACTGGCTCCTTCGGGCCAAGAGAGGTTGGTGAAGCACTAAGCGGCCTCGCTCATATCCGGAGGGCTTGGCGGGCCACCCAGTCGGGTAGTATGCCGGAGAACGGCTCCTCGGAAGCCATCGGAAGAGTGGAGAAAATGGTGAAGGAGGAGATGGGGAGCGGCCGAGGGGTGCGATTCTTGCCGCTATGCATGGGCCTCGTTTAAATAGAGGCGAGCGGTAGGAGCTTAACGGCATCGGCCTCGTTTAAACTAAGGGGCTCGGCTAGCGTTGCGTTTAATTCCGGCCCGCTCATGAATGGGCGTGTGGCCAGAGTAGGTTTCTCGGTTTGCATGGGGGTTTAATGGGCGTTTGATGGAGGTGAGGCGTGTTCATTTGGCGTGCAATGTGGTAGCGGCTTGATGCTATTCGATTTGACGGCTACTAGTAAACTAGGACAGTTCTCGTCGGCTTTAATGCAGA
>JAHIAM010002671.1:0-46668 GCA_021605205.1 Aegilops longissima
TCATGGGCGAAAGCACAGCCAGTTCAAGTCGAGGGCGCCTGGTTCCGCTGCGGGAGGGCCTCGATGGCAGCGGCATCCAGCGCGCTCAGCGTCGAGTCGAGCCTCTACCGCCCGGTTCAAGTCAAGACTTCGGTTCCGCTGCGGGGAGGCGTCGATGAAGCGGCATCCGCGCTTCTGCGTCGGTCGAGCCTCTGCCGCCCGGTTCATGTCCGGGGCGTCCGGTTCCACTGCAGGAGAGGCCTCGATGGCAGCGGCATCCGGCGCTCCGCCTCAAGTTGAGCCTCCGCCGCCGGTTCACATCCACGACATCCGGTTCCGCTGCGGGAGAGCCTCGATGGCAGCGGCATCGCGGCGCTCCGCGTCGAGTTGAGCCTCTGCCTCCGGTCCTCCTTTAGTATCGCCATGTTGAACCAGCTGGTCACTTTGCACCATGGGGACTCGGGCCGCCACGCGAAGTCGGCGTCCATCATCTCATACCCATCGAGGGCCTTCTGCGCGCGACCTCCATAGTGAACATTGGATCGGCTTCCTCCTCCTCGTAGCTTGGCTCCGAGAGAACTTCGAGGATTGGCCGCCACAAAGCGAGCTTGGAGCGTGGGTCTATGGCGCCGACCGCGCCGCGATTTCTGCGCGGCGCTCGGCGTCGACATCTTGTATTAAGTGATCTTGCGGCGCACCATGGCTTCCGGCGAACTAGGGGCGCTTGATGCGGGCTAGGGGATCGAAAGGTGGGGAATGGGCTGGAGATTTGGTGTGGTTTTAGGGCGGTGGCTGGCGTGGGCGGCGGCGAAGGTTCTTGTGTGAATAGTGGTTCGGTGACGACGGTCAATCGGTTTTGGTATACATCGCTCTTGTCGCGTTCGCGTTGCAGCCCGACACGCTGGACCCTCCCGTCGCTCACCGAATGGAGCAGCGCCGTCTTGCGTTTCGCTCGCTTGTGGGACCGCGGTTGAGAGCAAACCGGCGTCCCTCCCCTCCCCTCCCCGTCATTTATTATACCACCACTCCCTCCGTTTTATGCGGAGTAAATAAAAACAGAGGGTATACTACGAGATGAGGATCCCCGGCGTGGCGAACCCATTGAGTAAGCGACATGCGGGGCCTAGCAAGCATGGGGTCCTTGATAAGTGACGAAAGGAGGGTAAAGCGAGGGATACCTCGTCGGAGGATCCACTTCCACTATACTACTTTGACCAAATGTTAGAGTAATAATATATGACATGCAACTTACACAAATGTTAGAGTAATAATATATGACATGCAACTTACACAAAGCATATAGGGTCTAATGCGTTTTTCGAGGCTAACTTTGACCAAATGTTAGAGTAATTATATATGACATGCAACTTACACAAAGCATATGGTCAATTTTGTATGTGAAAGGAGTTTCCAATGATATAATTTTCACATTATACATCTCATGTACTCCCTCCGTCTAGGTGTGTAAGTCATCTTACGAAAACCAAATAATCCCAAAACACGTAGGTGCGATGCATTAACTTCTACCTCGTTTCTTGTTTCTTGACATATGAACCAATAAGAGATGAGGGTGTGCATGCTTTTAATGACCTGAGACTATCAAACATGACATGCAGTTGTTAGTTCATTGCATGCAATACTATGAATTAGCAAATAAACATTAATGTCTCTCGTTTTCCCCTCCTCCTTGGTCACGGTGCACAGCCTAAGATGACTTACTCACCTATGTGAAAGAGTACTATTAATCTTGTCAATAGTCAAATTGGAAACCATCTAAGTACAAATCTAGGGTATGTACGAATCTAACAATATTGATTGGGCGTTGTTGAATGTTGATACCTTTTTATCATAGTAGAGATACTTTGACTACACATAAAACTTATACTCCTATCATAGTATGTAAAGTAGAAAGGATAGGAGGAGTATATTATGCGTTCAAAAGCGAAGCGAACATTGAATACCCTTTATATATGATTTGCGGATGCTATGATCACGGTTCAAAATTTTGAATCCGCCTTAGGTATCACGTGCCCCACTCGTTCCCTTCGATTTCATCTCGGGGTCGGAGATCTATTGAAAGAGGACTAGGGTGGGTACATGCGAATGATACTCGGCGGAATGTTCAAATGAGGCATGCGGGAGGATGGACTCATTGGAGGCGACATGATCGATGGAGAAGAGGGTTGGAGAGGAATGAGAAATAAGCAAGCGCCACATGATTACACTTGAGCGGCTCAAATAAACAATAAGTTGTCTCGCTTGGCCTACATAGTGAAAGGCCTAATGCTTAGCGAACAGCGGCAGCTCGAATATGGCGGAAAACAGGAAACCGACATAAGCGAGACTAGTCCAATGGAGGAGCTGGCCCACGACCTCCTGCGCAACAACAACCGTTCATGTGGGTCGTTGGGGCCAACAATAGGCGCAGCTCAGCCTTGCCCTCAGACACGGCGACCGCGGTGGCGACACGCTCATATCGTCGATGAACGGTCGGTTTCGATGTGCCGGGGGTGGCGTTAGTGCTGTGCACGACCAGCGGTATGTTTGGTTTGTGCCCAAGGTTGCCCCATCAAAGCATTGGGTAGCCAAAATTTTGGTTGAGGTATTGGTTGCCCATGATTTGGCCGACATTGGCATGAAAAATGAACTAGAGTTGGCTAGAGTTCATTGGCATGCCAAAGAAATGGCAACCATCAAACAAAGACCAATCTTTGGGTCATGACCAAAATTTTGGTAAGGTGCACTTTGGCCACAATCCAAACACACCCCAACACCGGCTCGTCGAGGATGCCGTGGCGCCCAGCCAGCGTCCATGAGTGATGTAGCATGACCAACTACATCCTCGGACTGAGACCATGCGGGTCGTCTTGCTTTTCAATGACATGAGGGATCGCATTTGAGCAAAGGCATCTCCAGCGTTGCCACGACCGCGGTGACTACCTGGCACACAAAGCCCTCCTCGGCGCCGTCGCGTGCATTCCAACCGGCGCCGACTGCCGCATTCATGTCGTCCGTTCGTATGTTGTCGTTAAGAGGCTCGGTGCCGAGGAACCAACTCCGGCGACTTAATAGCGCACCGGACGCTTAGCCTCACGAAATGTGCTACTTAAGCGGCAATGCCAGCTAACCTCCACCATAGCGCGTCGTCCTCCTACGGCACCACATCCGCCATGACCGCAAGTCACGAGCAGCTCTGCGGAGAGCTTGTCTTGAGGGATGAAGCTCGAGTCGCCTCCCTCGCTCAAATCGCCTCTCGCGGCCTTAATAGCGGCGTGGCAGACCCAGACAGCGACCGCTGGCGGTGGCCCATGGGCCGGCAGGCAGGAGCACCGTCGACCAGCGTCCTACTTGCCGTCGTCAGCGTCCGGCACCGCCCGGTCGGGGACTCCTCCGAGATGAGTAGGGCATGGGGCGGCATGGCATGGTGTGCCAGCTGGCGGTCCGTATCCGTGTTCTACTCTTCCTCGCCGGAGACCGCACCTTCACTTCACGGGTCTTGAACCCGCCCCGATACATGGGCGTCGGTGCCGCCGTAGAATAGGTTTAGTGTCGGGTTTCTTTTATTTTCTGTCCTATAAAAGTTGAAATGTAATGAAAATCTGCCGTGTTTGCATTAATCTCGGCGGTGTATATGAACTTTCACAATAATATACATATTTTAGGAGTACTAGCAAGATGCCCATGCGTTGCGGAAGATCAAGATCTTGTGGGAGAAAAGGATGAGCGAGGAAAGCCTTATACGCAAATGTGGAAGAGTGCGGGTAAATTGTCATAGTTTCCTTCCTATCCGTTAGATATAGATGGAATGACCTATATTGCAGGATGACAGGCACACCATCATCACCAACTCTACTTTTTATTGAACGAGACAAATCTAAAAAACCTTCTAAGCCAACCTCCCAGCATATCGGCGGGGAAAAAGACCGGCAGCGCCATTTTAGTCGGGATTACGGATTACTAGTAGTAGTATCGATGGATCGCGCAAAGCAATTTTTTTGAGGGAAAGCACCTAGTTTAAAAGGAAAAAAGCGGTACCTCACGGCACTCTGCGCATGATCGCATTGCACCCCACACGTTCGGTCCTGCACGGCTCACGCATAAGCGGAATGCGCCGCCGCCTTGCCTCTTCACTACACATGGGACTGCACTTGGAGAAACCGACCATCGCCAAACTCCCCCATACCGTCGAAAATCCTCCCCCCACACCCACAAAAATTCCCCCAAATTGATTCAACGCCCTTGACCAAATATTCCCCAAACCCCCTCCCGTCCCCCTCCACTCCATTCGCTCCGCCAAAGCCGCCCTCCCGCTGGCGCCCGTCGTCGGCGCCACGGTTCGTCGAGGGCGCATGGCGCTCCTCTCGCTCCTGATGCGCTCTCGTAGACTGCCGTCCTCTAACGCGCCGCCACCTCAGCTACGTTCTTGTGGGCGCCTGGCGGTGGCGCCGCCACAGCGGCGTTAGTGTGGAGACTCACGGCGGTCGGCTTCTCCCCGATCGCGCATTCTAGGTGAGGCCCCATTCATGCGGTGTAGCATTGAATGTTAGGCGATAGGCGCTGCTAATCTCCTTTGTTTGCGAAGTAGTTTCTTGTCAATATGCTGCTTAGAAGCTTCCTTGCCTGATACGCACTCAATCTGCAGCTGAGATGGCATGCCAAGGCCGATTAGTTGCTAAAATATCCTGCCATATATTTATTGTGGCGTGATTGCCATGGTCTAGTAGCCAATCTGTTAGGTGAAATAGCTCTACACCGTTTTATACTCGATCTTTGTTGCTGCGATGGCCTTGATAGTTCGATGGCTGTGTGCTCGGCCTCATTATTGCTGAAACAGCCTGCCATAATTTAGCACTCAAATATGTTTGCTGAATTAGCTTTACATATATTTAGTTACTTAGATCTGCTCGTCCAAATATCTTGCCATAGCTTTAGACATCGACCTAGGTATTTTTTTCGGACTTCATAAAAAAGCATATATGTTTTTCCTGTAATATCTAGTAGAAGAACTAATTTGTATGTCTAACAGATGGACGGGACTTGGATAACTTCTGCTCGAAGATTCTCCCTGCATATGTCGGGGGTTGAAAACTTCATGAACTTTATCGAGCTGAGTACGGTGGTCGAAATCAGATGTGCTCTGCCGTGTAGCAGTTGTATGAATTCAGTTACAAGACCCGATCAAGCTGTGCAAAATCATCTACACTTGTATGGGATGTCGGTCACATATACTAGGTGGGTTCATCATGGTGAAGTTGTGAGCGTCAATGTTATTGACTACATGGAAGCAGCGAGATCACCATCTTGATCTGCTGATGCTCGGTGGAAGAGGAGGAGGAGGTGGTGGTGGCGGGCGATGAGTTTGACCAACATTGAAACAATGCTACGAAATGCTCGTGCATTCCGTGAACTTTCACTGCGAGAAGAAAAGCGGTGGGCCCGCATGTTGGAACAATGCAGCGTTGTTGTCACCCGGAAATAAGCATCGGTATTCTCAGCTATGGTCACCTTTCTTGGTGAAGACATATGGCGGATGACCAACAAATCATTCGATGCGATGTTGGCTGCTTTCATAAATCTTTCCCGAGATCGTCTGAGCTGCCACACACCTCTGATAAAATGAAGAATTTCCTTTGTGCAGTTGGAATTGGATATGATATGATCCATGTTTGTAAGAATAATTGTGTTACATTAGGAAGGATTATGCCAACAAGTGAATGCCGAAATGCAAATCATCAAGATGGAAAGATGGCGATCTTTGTGAAGAGGTTCCTCATAATGTTACGAGACATTTTCCAATTACACCAAGATTGCGAGAGGTTGTTTCATGATCTTGAAACAAGAGAGGATGTCTTGTGGCATTCTAGGAACCAGAATGAGAGATCGAGAATGTAATGAGCCATCCATCTCATGGTAGTGAGTGGAAAAGCTTCAATGATAAACACAAAGAGTTTCTTGCTTGACCGAGAAACATTAGACTTGGCTTAGCTTCAAATGGATTTAACCCATTTGGCCACGAGGCGCCACATATAGCATGTGGCGATTGCTTGTTATCCCTTACAACATGCCTCCAAATATACGCAACAAATAATCAAACTACATGATGGCCTTGCTCATCCCAGGTCAAAAAGTCACGGAAAGGATTTTGATTTGTTCATGGAGCCTCTTGTGGAGGAACTTCAACAGCTATGGAAGGGTGTTCTCCTCGAGACCTATATAGCAGCCCACCAGCTGATTTCTTTCTGCGTCTTTGTTGTAATTTGGTGCATCCATGATTATCGGCTTTGGGCACTATGTCGAGGCGAGCGACACATGGTTACAATGCATGTGTTATTGTGAGAATCATTGTCATCATAATACTTAGCAAGATCTGTTACATTGGACACCACCGTTTCCTTGCCAAGGACAAGCCGCATCCTAGAAAATACCAAAGACATGTGTTCAATGCAAAGCATGAAAACCGTGATCGCCAAAGAGGCTCACCGCCGATGAGTTGCAAGTGGAATTAGAAGGTCGGGCATATTACACGAGGAAACCATCACGGTAATGGTAGCGGAAAAGGAAGCGTGGCATGGTGAAGAGAGATTATTGTTTACCCGCGGGTCCACTTTGTGGGACTTGGAGTATTGGAAAGATTTGGATCTGCGGCATAATCTTGATGTGATGCACATCGAGAAAAATATATGTGACAACATTATCGGCACACTTCTTAACATTGAAGGCAAGGCGAAAGATACCTTAAAATCTAGGATTGATTTGACACACAGGTATCGAGAAAAGATTTGCAGGTGCAAGATGAAGGTAAACCACGGGATATGGCACCAGCTATATGCGTCTTGGACAAGGTAAAAAGAAAATAATTCTCGAGGTCACATCACGTGTGAGATTCCCACATGGATTTGCTTCCAAAGGAGAGTCGGTGCAGATGGAAACAAGGTACAAGGGTTGAAAACTCATGGTGCACGTCCTACTTCAAAGGTTTTACTGTTATCCTTAGAGGATTGGGCCGTCGACTTATACATAGCGATTTGCGAGTTGGGACAATTCTTGAGGAACTCTGCGGTAGAAATATCAGGATAGATGCTTTGGGCGTCTTAGAGACAAGATACCAACTATCCTATCGACCTTGAGAAGATATATCCTCCGACCTTCTTTGATGTGATGGTGCATTTGGTGTTCATCTACGATGAGGCACTACTTAGAGGTCGATATAGTATGGCTGGATGTACCCTATTGAAAGCGGCTAGGCACTTTCAAGGGCTATGTTAGGAACGAGCTAGACCGAGGGTTCCATTGCGAGGCCTACATTGCTCTGAAGCGTTGACATTCTTCTCAAAATACATTGAAACAGTGATCGAGCTTAGCAAAGAGGTGGGTGAAGACAATCCGGGCTCAATGTTTTGATTATTACATTAGGAGATTACGAGGGAAGAGTCGACAAGAGGACAAACCTAAAGATTTGGACAAAATGGTTTGGTATGTGTTGAATAACTGTCTGAGATACTACCTTATATCAAGTAAGTGCGATCTTGCAGCTTATACATCGTAATCTACTAAACTTGCAGCACATTCTTATATATTTAGATGTTTGGCGATCACTATGTTGTGCATCATCTACAAAGAGGAATTCTTGCATAAAATCCAAGAAACATTGACAAACTGGTTATGGCAGGATTTGCGAAATGGTTCAAGAACCATGTAAGCTTTTGAAGTGCCTTTGTCAGTTTTTAATATATTGAGTACATAAGATGATCAGCTTGTCTATTTTCTAACCATAGGTTAAGAAGATGCGGGAGGATGGGCGAGGCAGATTGATGATGCCCTTTACTCACTAGCAATGGGTCTGATACTCGGGTAAGACATTATGAATCTTGCGTTGTTGGAGATGTGCGCTACAACACCCTTGCGAAGACGAAGGTAGGAAGACACAAAAGCAGTGCCATCATGAGCACGGATCGTATGACAAAGAGACAACTGAAATGTATGCTAACATAACAGACATTGTTGATTGCGGTATATCTCGATTTGAGGATCATCGGTGTGTGGTTACTGTTGTCTTTGTCGTTGGTATAACCTGTTTTCGAGGATCGCAAAACCAGAGCTGATGATTATTTCAAATCCATCAATGTCAAAGCGGCTTACCGGACCAACGAGCCTTTTATTTTGGCAAATCAAGCAACACAGATATTTTCTTGGAAGACACATTTGCGTAGCGATGGTGGAAGTATTGCAAAGGTTTGAAGCGGAGGAATTCGTTTAATGAAGTTGCACAACAAGATGATGCTTACTTTGCTCTGATGTACAAGATAACACAAATGTTCCTAATATCTTTGAGAACCATCACGTCAATGACACCGGCAAAAAGATTGCTGTCGTCTTTGTGGACATACAAGAGTTGATCAAGAAGAAGCCAGCGTTAGGGGCGTTGAGGGCGAAGAAGAAGATGACACATGGGGAATTACGATTGATGATACACATGGCGAAGATGTTGGCGCTGCTGCTGCGGATGATGATTACATTGCTTTTGTCGTATTTGCTGTCGAAGTCGTTTTTATCTACTATGTGAAATTGTGTTTGCTATGACAAGCTGAAACCTGATGAACATGTTGTTTAGTATTTCTTTGTGAGAACATCACTTGTTATGTATGCTGATTTGTGTTTGGTGATTGTATGACAACTAAAACATGATGACATTGTTGTTTAGTTGTACTCATATTTGGCTGTGAAACTTGAATTTGATGACATAGTTTGCTGTTGGACTACAATTTGCTCGGCGTCTTGAATGAGAACAAATCTGACCAGCAGGGCCTCTGCTATTTATTTATTTATATGAGCAAAGGGATACCCCTGATTTCCGTTAATAGAAATCATTAGATGTTCACAACACTCGCCCAGCTTTTGCTACACAGGTTTCATTCATTACTAGTTTCAGCAAAGTGCTCATGTCGTAGCCAATGAATACATCACGAGTGCTACATACTTTGCAAATAAAGAGACAATCATCCTCTGAGCACATCGATTTTGCCCATTATCTTCACAAGCTCTTTCATCTCCTCATTCTTTGTCAAGGCCGTTCAGCAGTTGTTGCTTAGCCATGATAAGAAGGCTGCATCTTTAACCTTACGCTCTGCATCTTCCTCTTCATCGTTCCTTGATTACTTGTCCAACACCCCAACCTGCTGGTATTGGGATTCCTCGTCTAACCAAATAATCAGCATAGTTACATTCCCCCATCGACAACTTCCTAGAAATACAAATCACATGAATCTTCCCTTTTACGGGCGAATCAAATTGGAAGATCATCAACCAAACTATTAAAAAATCAGCAAGCTGAAAGTAGCGAACAACATAAACATATTATTACCCCATGATTCGGGCATTTGTAGAAGACTTCGGCCGGGGTTGCGGTTGTGGTTGAGGCGCGATGGATGACTCTGCGTGATTTGCAGCGGTGGCACCACCTGCAGCAGCGGGTTGTGATGAGCAATCGGCTGCGGTGCGTGCCCGTGAGGTGTGATGAGACCCACGAGGCGATGGTATGGGTGGCGACTTGGCGCATATCTGGTTGTTACTGTTGAAGAAGCGGTGGACGAGCAACCAGCGGACATAGTTGCTGCGGCGAGCTTGATGCTAAGCGAGTAAGTAGAGAAGAGGAGAAGCAAGCGTTGGATATGTCGGTTTCATTACTTGCGAGTAGCATAGCATCATATATAGTCATAGTCTAGGTTTGGATTGAACCAGCTACGAGAACCGTCTTTCTTTTTCTAAAACTTCGACAGCGTCTCTTTCTTGGTACACTAGCTTGTTCTATCGCCTTCCCAAGTCTTTGATTTTCTTTCCCTTTTTTTGCGAGGAAGGAAGGAGGACAAAATTGAGAGTTCCTCGGACTCGAACCCAAGACCTCTCGGTTGAAAACCAAGGGTGCTAGTCACTTATGTGGCGAGCGTTCCTGTGAGGAGGAGGGCAGAATGACGAGCATTTTCCTCGCAGTTTTCTTCCTATATATAAAAAGTATGCTACTTGGTATCCGCTTAGTCAAAAAACAATTGTGCCAACCTTGACCATTCGATTGACATTCAACGTCCATCGCGTTTCTTGATCTCTTCTTCCTCGAGCCACCAAAGCCAAACCAGGCTTGGCGGGACCGCTGCTCCGCCTCCACAGTGGCTGTGATCTTCCCAGCTCTGTTCGTTCCTGTCAGAGGCCTCACCATCGTCCTCCGCCTTGGTTACGCTCTTGTGGCCTCGCCCTCGGTGTTGTCAACATGGTCAACAACAGAGAGGAATAAGGAGATATTTGTACATGGTGAGGATGACGATAAAGGACCAACCGCCATGCATGATAATTTGTTTTTCGGGACGGAGAAGGGTATCAAGCTGGGTTGTGTGGGACCCGTGGCCCGTCTAGCCAGGCTTTTATTTCATATGTTTAGCACATGACCAGCCAGTTTGTTTTCCTTTACGAAAATGGCTAGCCAGCTATTTTGTTTTGCATAATAACCAACATAGGCCTACTTGCTTTTCTCGCCTTTGGTTGGAAATCTTTCAAGGCGAGGAGGGATGCATTTTTCGAGAAAATGGGCTATAAGTAATAAGAAATGGGCTATAAGTAATAATAAATGGGCTGTAAAATGAAAAAAATACAACAAAGCAGGCAATTAGTTCCCAAATACTGTTTTTTCTTTGGATTTTGATATTTTAAATTTCATTGTTTTTGTGCGGGTAAAATTTCATTGAATTTAAATTAAGGTATATTTAGATTTAAAATTAATTTGAATCTGGCTAGAAATTTGGGTTGTATTGTTTGGGACAGATTTGGAGGCTGACTTGTGGGTCTACTAGGTTGGCGTGTACTTTGGCTTTGTCAACTTAGTCCTAAGCGATTCAAATTTAGTCCTAAGCGATTCTAGCAGCGATGACCATTGGATGTTAATCCAGCGGCGTCTTCTTCATCAATATCTGATCTTCTTGCTCCGGCCGCCCAAACCAGCTCGGTGGGACTGCTGCTCCGCCTCCATGGCCGGTTGTCTTTGCCTGAGCCGCACCGCCCACCCTACTTCATTCTGGCGAGGCCATTCCTCTACTCACCCACACCTCCTGTTATTTTACGGCGGCGACAGCCGGACGATAAACCCTCGTACTCCCCACGCGTGGGCAACCATTGCCGAGTCTTCCCGGCTCCGTGTCGTTCCCTTCCTAGGCCTGCGCCGTCGTCCACCGCCATGGTGCTCTCGGGTGGCTTGGTCAACATGGTCAACAAGCGACATCCATCGGTGGTGGGCTGTACCGCATAAAATAATGATTCCTCCACGGCAGTGGGACCCACCGGAAGGACCTCTGTATTTCTCGAAAAAGCGTTCCCCGCTGACATATCGGACCCACCAGCTATATCTTCGCACACAAGGAAGTGCCTCCTTATTACGCACAAAAATGAATACCCACCTGCTAGATGGGACCCACCATAGTGGGAGGATGACTTAATGGGCCAACTAAGTTGGCCAGGCGGAGGGCTTTGTCAACTTAGTCAATATGAATGATTCTAGCTCCGGTGACCGTCGATGTCCATCCAGCGGCCATAGTGCTTCTTCAACCTCTGGTCTTCTTGCTCCGGCCGCGAAAGCGGCGCGGTCGTGACCGTGCTCCACGCCTCTCGTGGCCGGCTGTGATGCCTGGAGGCCTCACCGTCCCCTACTACTCCCATCGTTGGCCGGGGTATCCCTCTACTCACCCACACCTGTTATTCTGCGGCGGCGGCCTCACGCCCTGGCCGAACGGTGAACCCTCGTACTCCTCTCGTGCGGGCTACCGCTGCTGCGTCTTCCCGGCTCGCGTCGTCCCCTTCCTAGGCCTCGTCGTCGTCGGACCACGCCACTGGTGCTCTCGGCGTGGCGTGGTCAACATGGTCAACGACCGACTTCCATCGGAAAATCTTGTACATGGAGAGGCTGGCAATTTGGGTCGGCGACGCAAGGAAGTGCCTCCTTATTACAGCGCAAAATAATTATTCCTCCACGACAGCGAGGACCCACGGACGGGCCACCTTATTTCATGAAAAAACGTTTCCCCCACGACTGCTGGGACCCACGGACGGGCCAGCGTATTCGTGAAAAACGTTCCCAGTACTGTCATTTCGGACCCCGGAAGTGCCTCCTTATTACGCACAAAAATGAATACTCCCTTACTAGCTGGGACCCACCATGGTGGGAGGCTGACTTAATGGGCCTACTAAGTTGGTGGGGCGGGGCCTTTGTCAACTTTAGTCAATATGAGCGATTCTAGCTCGGTGACCGTCGATGTCCATTCAACGGCCGTAGTGCTTCTTCAACCTCTGGTCTTCTTGCTCCGGCCGCCCAAAGCGGCGCCGTCGTGCCGCATGCTCCTGCCTCCCGTGGCGGCTGTCTTTGCCCGGAGGCCTCACCGCCCCTACTATTCCCACGCTAGCTAGGCCTGCGGCGGCAGCAGCCTCACACGCGGCCGAACGGTGAACCCTCGTACTCCTCTCGCGGGCTTCCTTTGTCGCGTCTTCCCGGCTCCCCATTGTCCCCTTCCTAGGCCTCGTTGTCGTCCACCCTGGTGCTCTCGGGTGGCGTGGTCAACATGGTCAAGAGCGACTTCCATCGGACATGGACTGTACATGGAGAGGGTGACAGTGGGTCCTGACGCGGCAAGGAAGTGCCTCCTTATTACGTGGAAAATAATGATTCCTCCACGGCAGCTGGGACCCACGGACAGACCTTGTATTTCATGAAAAAATGTTTCCCCACATTGCTGGGACCCACCAGCTACATCTTATACGCAAGGAAGTGCGTCGGAAAAAAAAAGCGATTCGCCCCACGACCGCTGGGACCCACAGCAACACCTTCGCGCGCAAGGAAGTGCGTCCGGGGCAAAAAGCGATTCGCCCCATTGCTGGGACCCACCAGCTACATCTTCGCGCGCAAGGAAGTGCGTCCGGGCAAAAAAATGATTAAGCCCCATTGCTGGGACCCACCAGCTACATCTTCGCGAGCAAGGAAGTGCACGACGGTCGGGAACCACCTGGTTGAAAGCGTCGTGGCGTTGTCATTCTAGTCCGCGAGCGATGTGCGTACATCTTGGTCGTTGTGAAGCGGCGCCGTTGTAAGTAGTAAGCGGCGCGTATTAAATGGTAGTGAAGCGGCGCGCGTAGCATGTACCGCGTCGTGCAGGTGGCGAGGTGCAAGAAAGAAAATCTGACCGCGTCACGTACATACGGGCAGGGTCTCGAGCGCCTACTCGGCGCATACGTACATGGCTGGGTCGGAGCGGGCTTATCGTCGTCGTCGTTTTCATGGGGAGCCAACCGGCTGGGTCGAGCGGAATGCATGGTCGTGTTCGCCGGGAGGCTTGGGCGGAACAAGCGATGGAAGCGAGGCTGGCGTACCGCACAATGGAGAAGCGGACCTCCTCGTTGGAGCAGGGGTCTGTTGATCGGGAGGGTGTGGCGTACCGCAAAGCGGAGAAGCGGACCTCCTACGGTCGAAGCAGGAAGTCTGTTGATCGGGAGGGTGTGGCGTGCCGCAAAGCAGACCAAGCGGACCTCCTACGGTCAAAGCAGGAGTCTGTTGATCGGGAGGGTGTGGCGTACCGCATAAAACAAGCAAGCGGACTTGTGTTGGGCGCTTCACGGTCGAAAGCAGGGAGTCCTGTTCGCCGGGAGGGTGTGGCGTGCATAAGCAGGACTCCACGGGATCTGTTCATCTCCACGTCGACCTCCTCCAGCCTCCACGGGCTATCGTCGACCTCCTCCGGCCTCCATGGGCTGTCGTCGACCTCCTCCGGCCTCCACGGGCTCTGTTCATCCATCCTCCACAGCGCTACTCCATAGCTCTTGTTCAACCACCCCTCCACGGGCACCCCTCCACCGTCTACTGTTCATCCAGCCCCCCACACCACGGGGTCCTGTTCAACCACCCCTCCACGGCCACCCCTCCACCGTCTACAGTTCATCCAACCCTCCACACCATGGGGTCCTGTTCATCCAGAGGCAATGCCACCGCTCACTGTTCATCCACCCCCCCCCACAACGCTCACTGTTCATCCAATCGATCGGCTTCGGTTAGCAGCAATAGCGAAGGAATCGCTCCACCGGGTTTAGTTAACAGCCATCGATCGATCGCTCGGGTTCGATGCCGCGTAGCCTCTGATCCAATCGCTCGGGTTCGATTAGAGCCCAACGCCTCGCTTCGGGTTGATTAGAATAGCGCCTCGCACTGCAGCAGCGTGCGTGTACGAGAGAAAGCAGCGCATCGCTCGGCCCGACCTCCCATCGTAACCGGCAACTCCCGAAATTTTCCTCCCCTCGCTTCTACCACGGTTTTTCCGTCATGGGCCAGCCCAAAGAATGTCATGCAGCTGCGTCTCCGGCCTGCCGGGGCGAAAAGCCCATTTTACATCATGATTTTTTGTTATAAGTAAGAGCCCACCACATCTATGATGATACCGGGTTTTGTCACAATTATCGTCATAGAAGTGTCATATGTATGACAGAAAAAAAAATTGTTCGGCCCAAAATGTCATGGATGTGTCTTTTTTGTAGTGTTGGTTCTCAATACAAAGTTCTCCTTGATGTTCTTGGAGATCTATTCGATGTAATACTCTTTTGCGGTGTGTTTGGCGAGATCCGATGAATTGTGGGTTTATGAACTTGATTATCTATGAATATTATTTGGTTCTTCTCTGAATTCTTATATGAATGATTTGATATCTTTGCAAGTCTCTTCGAATTATCGGATTAGTTTGGCCTACTAGATTGATCTTTCTTGCAATGGGAGAAGTGCTTAGCTTTGGGTTCAAACTTGCGGTGGTCGATCGGTGTGAAAGGAACAAACACGTATTGTATTGTTGCCATCGAGGATAAAAGTTGGGGTTTATATCATATTGCTTGAGTTTATCCTCTACATCATGTCATCTTGCCTAATCGTTATTCCGTTCTTATGAACTTAATACTCTAGATGCATCTTTGGATCGGTCGATGTGTGGAGTAATAGTAGTAGATCGAGAATCATTTGGTCTACTTGACACGTCACGTGATGCCTATATTCATGATCATTGCCTTAGATATCATCATAACTATCGCTTTTCTATCAATTGCTCGGCGATAATTTGTTCACCCACCATAATATATGCTATCATGAGAGAAGCCACTAGTGAAACCTATGGCCCCCGGGTCTAGTTTATATCATATAAGTTTCCGATCTATAATTCTAGTTTACTATTTATTTTGCAGTCTTTATTTTCCAATCTATACAATAAAAATACCAAAAATATTTATCTTATTATCTTTATCAGATCTCACTTTTGCAAGTGGCCGTGAAGGGATTGACAACCCCTTTATCGCGTTGGTTGCAAGGTTCTTGATTGTTTGTGCAGGTACTAGGCGACTTGCATGTAGTCTCCTACTGGATTGATACCTTGGTTCTCAAAAACTAAGGGAAAACCAACGCATGCTCAAGAGGTAGCATCGCCACCCAAGTCTTCTCCATCCCTCCTTCCAGTGTGCACCGCAAGAAGGGACATCAGACCTTTGGAACCCCGCCTCTTGTGATCCTGTACAAGAGAGGGGCGATCAGGTTTTTAGGGAGCATGCTCGCGCGACCGCTGGCAGCGACGAGTTTGCCAACATTGACTTCTTCCCCAACCTCGGCAACCTCTTCCTCAATGATATGGGCGACAACAGCAACGTCAATGGTTCTGTTCCCGTTGCACCATACGTGATCTTGTCGTTCTTGTTCGAGATCGTGGTAAAATTCATGTTTCTAGTCTGTGCACTGATTCGACATGTTCATCTACTATGCTAGTCCGCATGATTAGTTTAATCTCCGTTATTGCCGTCATGATTTATTTTGTATTTATTCAGATTAAATCTCGTAGTAATTTGCTCATATATTTTGGAACGGGGTCTCTAGCTGCTTGGTTTGTGACTGGTGAAGGGAAAGATGGAGGGGGCCAAGTGGTAAGGTCGGAGGGGGCTTCCTTCTAGCTTTGCGGGTGTATCGGGGAAGGGAAGGGAAGGGGAAGGGGAAGGGTGGTCAAGTGGTAGGTCGGGTGGGATCGCGGAGGATCAACTTTGTTGCCTCCAATCTGCTACATCTCAAACTTTTTCCAACTATGCTAAAATCTCCACTCTGGCGTGTGAATATGCTGGGATGTGTTCATGGACAGCCAACACTATCTTATAAAATTCTCTATTTACCTAGTTCTTTTTATCTAAGTCAGATTTTCTCCATCAATAGCAATTCAATTATACATTCAATACTTGTAAACAAGGGCAACCAAAAGCAAAAACACCAAATGTTCAATAGGTTGCATATATGCATCCATCGAACAAGCAAAAGCACTGGATGTCTGAACCGAATGACTCGCTTTTCGTCTCTTTTTTGGTATATCGTGTGCAAGAGCTACCACACAATTGGTGAACAAACTTCTCCACATCAGGACCCAAGTCATTAGCATTCACATACAAACTCTTGGGCTCCTCTTACAATTGCTTGACCGCAAACTTATCTTGATAGTACATGAGCGTATAATTTAATTATGTTATACTAATATATCTCATGAGTTTTTGTTAAATTTTATGTGAATGAAGTTTCCAAGTTTTTGGTGAGATTGAGATATGAGAATAATAAGGAGCGGCAAGAGCCTAAGAGCATCTCGGCCGCACCCCAATAAACCCTCCCAGGTGTTTTCTCGGGCAGCGCCCAAAATCGGACCCGATCGCGTCCCAGGAGCCTTTTAGCTGGTTTGGGCGGCTGGCGCCGGCGGACCCAAGCCAAACCAGCCTTGTTGGGGGCCTTGAAAGCGGCGGTTTTAGCAGCAGCGGATGGGCCCGCCTAGTCGAGCAAGGCGTAAACCGTCGCCCTCATCGCCTCGGTTCCTTGAGGAATCAATCACGAAGGCTGTATTTGCCTGCGCCGGTCGGCCAACGAGGACAAGGTCGGGCCGTCAAGCGCACCACCGCGCCTCGGCGACCACAGCGAGGGCTGCAGCGAGGGGCGGACGCCGGCCCAAGCTGCCAGCATGTGACAGCAACGACGATGGCGGCGTGTGCGACCCGACCCAAAATCGGTCAAGTCTACGTATGCATACCATCCCAAGATCATCTTTGGTACTCACGGTACATTGATGAAATAATCAAAGTTCAATCACACCTGAATTTATTACGATTCTCATATAGAATCTTTATTACAATAGAATAAATTGGCCGAAGGCCAACTCATGAGAAATAAACTAAGTATAGCTGCGGGCGTAGAAGAATAAGCGAGTCCATCCGACTCCAAGAGGCGATCGCCAAGCGCGGATCGTAGCCTCAATCTGATCGGAATACTCCTCGCAACATAAGGCGTTGCAGCCGTGTAAATCGACATTTTGAATATCTTTGGCAAGTCATGAAGAGAATAACAATAATACAATTACTAACACTATATGCATTTTGGCTGTGGGGCCCTATGTTTCATCATTTTGCGAAAAGCCAGTTTTTCCCTACTACAGTGGACTTGTTTGCAAATACTACAAAATTGTTGGTAGTTATTGAGATGGTTCCGCCAACCAATGTCTCATTCCCAAATTATTAAGTCATAACCCTCAATTAATTCATTAATTACAATGTTGAGATTTCGAACACTTCCAAGTTCGAGGCTCAAATTGTCGTATGGCAGGGACACGGCTAATCGATTAGATCTTTAACTCTGAGAGGTTTGCGCACTTTACCCGCAGAATCGTTCCCTCCTTTTAAGTCTTCGCACTTCATGGTGTTTGAAGGCGGAATGAGCAACAGGGTCTTAGAAGAGTTCTTACGGCCCTTTGCGGTACCCATCAATCCTACCGTTCTTCTACATCTCGTAGTACCGTCCGACCAGCGTCACAACTAGGGTTGACCAAGCGAGCCCATAATGGCTTGCGGCTGCCTGAGTAAGCTTCGGTCAATGGGGTATACATCCGTCTCTTCGTGGCTGGGTGAAGCTTTCCGCAAGATGTCATGGCACTTCTCCATGCATCCCGGCCAACCTTTGGGTTCTCGGGGTGCCGTCAACCGTCCTCCACCCGATGGTGAATTCGAAGTCCATCTTGAGCTTGAAGTTCATGGGGTTGTCATCATCTTGACTCTCACATCTTTCTTATGAATTCACTCAACCAATCCGTCTCTGAGCATAGCAAAATAAACTACTTACGTCCGGGTGATGGTAACAAGGGAATTGGTTCATCCTACCACATGATACTACTCAAGAACATAACTTCAAATTTCAACTATTGCATGCATGGTGGGAGGTATAACTCTAATGCAACAAAAACATGGGTATTGTAAAGAAACATGATCAATGACTTGCCTTCTTGGCGATCTTCGTAAGCTAAGGACTCGTGGTAGCAAGCTTAGCACTCGGAAATTCTACGAGGCAAACAATAACCATAATAAGCACATAGCATATGATCACTTAACATAACATCATAGTAACATAACACACCAAAACAAACGAATCAAAACCCAAAGGAAAACTCGAAGAAATCCAACTCAAAGTTTTCCTACTTCAAACAACAACTAAAAATAGTTTTTTCATAACAATTTTTTTTCTTAACATAACTTAAGCATGGATTTATGTTAACTTAACAGAAAAGAATGCATTAAGCAACTAGGAGCAAAAAGAATCAATTTAAAATCTATTATAAAACTCCTATTAGGCCTAAAGCAAATTTTAGTAAGAAAAATAAAATAAAAGTTCTATTTATTATAAATAAAAGTTCATGCTCTAAAGTGACAGAAACTAACCTAAAATAATCTATCACATATGAAAAATAAATTCATTTGCTAATTAAAATAATAGGAAAACAGTAGCTAGTTAATTAATTAAGAATAACATGATTCTGATTGAAACTATTTTTTATCAATCCTAAAATGCCCAAATAAATTCATACGGTTAGGTAATGTCAAAACAAAGTTGTGACAAAAGAATCACTAAAAATAATTTTCCTAACTCATTTTATAGCAGATATACTATTCTGTCTAAATCTAAATTAAAGCCATTCTAAATAATTTTAACATAGCTAATTATATTTTCTACGGAAACTATAAGAAATTTACAAACCAACAAAAAATAATCACTTAAAAATATTAAGTAGATTAAAAGATATGAATTTTGAAATCTGAAACTATTCATTAAAACAGAAAACGAAAATAAAAGAAAAATGGCCTAATGGGCTAACTAGCATACAGGCGTAACTTAACTAAGCGGGCCTAGGGTTTAAGCAGATCGGGCGGCTCAAAATAAAACCTAACTAAACAAATTAAGCGGAACTAACGGACTGAACAGTTTATTTTAAAAGAACATACCCCTTGAGGATCTAATCCTAACCGTAAAAGCGAGATCGGACGGCGGGTGGAACTCGGCTGACGTACGGATGTCAGCGGCTCGGCTCGGCGGCGAGTGTTCGGCGTCTCCGGTGGTCGAGGCGGCGGCGGGAGCTCCGGCAGGTCTTGGCCTTGACGAGGTCCGTTTGGTGGAGTTGAGGCTCGGGGTGGCAGAAGGCGAGGCTCAGGCGGCAAATGGCGGCGGTGTTCGGCTACTCCAGCGGCGTGCGGAGGAGAGGTCAGCGAGGCGAGGAATGGGGTGAGGAGGTTTTTATAGGCGGGGCCCTCGTCTTGGACGAGGGCAATCGAGGCGAGATCATGGCGAATCCGGATCCGGCGGGATCCGTGCAATGAGCAGCTCGATGGCGTGGTGAGGTAGGTGTGGTGGGGTCCACCGTCGGTGAGAAGGAAGCGGGGGCTCGATCGGTCGGCCAAGCCGAGACCAGTTGAGCGAGGTGGGTCGGTGGCTCATTGGGCAGCTCGGTGGCGCTGGTGGGCAGTTCGATTGGGCTGCCAGTCTTTGGTGGGCGATCGGCTGGTAGCGCAGGTCTTTCCTTTTTTCAAATTTATTTTTTTAAAAAATAAAACAGAGATAATATTTAAAATATAAATATTTTATATAGGACATATATATATCAAAATGATCGGGGAATATTCCTATCATTTGAACATTTTCGAGGCAAAATCCAAACTTTATAAAAATTCATTTTTTCAAAATTCAAATAAAACTCAAATTTGAATTTCAAACTTTTAGCAATGTTTTCCTCGATATTTTGGAGTGTCATGTTTACTCCTCTCATACTTTTCTCAAGTATTATCGGGCATAGTTTTGAAATGATTTCCACTTGCCAAAATTTGAATTCAAATTCCAAATCCCAAAACTTCAAATGCCACTCAATTTCAAGCAGAATGCATAGATGCTTAGCTATAATTGTAAAACATTCCAAATAGGAAATTTGGGATGTTACAAACCTAACCACCTTAAGATAAATCTAGCCCTCGAGATTGGGTTAACTAACAAATAGAGTGCTTGGTGGTCTCGAAGGAGGTCTTCTTGGCGCTCCCGGAGCTTCTTCCTCGGGTGATGACTCCACAGCACCTTGCAAAACTTGATGATCTTGCTGCGGGTGACTCTGCTCATGATCTCGAGAATTGGGACGGGTTTCTCCTTATAAGTCAGATCCTTTGTCGAGCTGTATGGCCTCTAGGGCACTATGTCTCTCAACGGAATATCGGCCATGTCGGCATGACATTTCTTCAGCTGAGAAACATGGAAGACATCATGAACTCCGGACAATCCTTCCAGCAATTCCAACTTGTAAGCAAGTTCTCCACGGCGTTCGAGGATTTTGTAGGGGCCAATGAATCGGGGTGCTAATTTTCCTTTGACACCAAACCGCTTGATTCCACGAAGTGAGGACACACGAATATGCGGTCTCCCGCCCGTAAGTTACTTCCTTGCGTTCTTGTGGCGTAACTCTTACGCCTCGGTGAGCTATCTTGAGTCTATCCGAATCAGCTTGACTTTCTCTTGGAATCTATGATAAGATCGGAACCAAAAAGTGATCGATCTCAACACCATCCACGACAATGGTGTTACGCACCTCCTTCAGTATAGAGCTTGAAAGGGCCATCTTTAATTGGGTGATAAGCTGTTGTTGTATGAAAACTCTGCGTATGGCAAATTATCATCCCAGCTAGACCCATAGTCTAGCACACAAGCTCTCAACATGTCCTCGAATCTGGTTGACTCTCTCGGTCATCCATCATCTGCGGATGAAAAGCATCTTGAACTCGACCTCGTACCCAAAGTTTCATGCAAGCTGATTCCAAAACTTTGAGGTAAATTGTGTTCCTCTATCGACACGATACTCCTCGGAACTCCATGGAGACATCGATCCTGGTCATGTATATCTTGGCCAACTTAGCCTTGGTATAGGTAGTCTTCACGGGAATGAAGTGAGCTACCTTGGTCAACGATCAACCACTACCGAGATAGAATCATAACTGAGCAGGTCTGGGTAATCTGTGATAAAGTCCATTCCAAGTTTTCCCATTTCAATCGGGAATCGGCAAAGGTTGAAGTAACCTGCTGGCCACGATGTTACGCCTTTACTCGTTGACAAACGCCGCATCTTGCTATGTACTCGGCAATATCCTTCTTCATACACATCACGAAACTTTCCTTCAAATCCGGGTACATCTTGGTGTTACGGGGTGAATCGAGTATGGTGAATCATGAGCCTCTGAAGAATTAGCTTCTGAGTTCGGGATCATTGGGCACATAATCGATCCTCGAACCATATAGCTCCGTATTCATCCTTACGGAATCCTTTAGCTTTTCCTTCATTCATCTTTGCTTTATCTCATCAATTTCCTTGTCGACTTACGAGCTTCACGAATTCTTTCGGCCAAAGTGGACTGAACTTCGAGTTGCAACATATCCTCTTGGAACTATCTCGATCGGAGATCTCGACGAGTCATCGACTAACTCACTGGGGTAATCCTCCTGCTATAAGAGTATTCACATAACTCTTACGGCTCAAAGCATCTGCTAAAACATTAGCCTTACAGGTGGTAATGCAATCTCATGTCATAGTCCTTGATTAACTCTAGCCATCTCCTCTTTTGAGGTTCAACTCTTCTGCGTGAAAATATACTTCAAGCTCTTGTGATCTGTGTAAACATCACAGCGGTTTCGATGAGGAAATGTCTCCAGGTCTTGAGTGCATGCACTCTGACTGCTAACTCCAAATCATGTGTGGCATAATTCATCTCGTGAGGTCGTAGCTATGCGGAGGTATAAGCTACAACTTTTCCTTCTGCATGAGTACTCCTCGAGTCCACGGCGAGAAGTGTCACAATATACGGGTAATCCTTGTGTATGTCGGCAAAATCAAGCTTGGGGCTGTAACCAAACGTTTCTTCAATTCCTGGCGGCTTCACAAGCCTCGGTCCAAATGTACTTGGCTTCCCTCTTCAACAGCTCGGTCATGGGCTTGGCAATCTTGAGAAGTTCTCAATAAACCTCGATAATATCCTGCGAGTCAGAAAGCTGCGGATCTCCTTGGTGAGGTGGGTGGCCCCAATCGGTGGTGATTCAACCTTGGCGGGGTCAAGCTGCTATTCCTTCTCTGAAATAACATGTCAGGAATCAACTTCCTTCAGCCAAAATTCACATTTCTTGAACTTGGCATACTGCTGATGTTCTCGAAGTTTCTCGAGAACTAGGCATAAATGTTCCTTATGCTCTTCCCGCTCTTGGAGAATATCGGTATATCATCGATGAACACCACGACAAACTTGTCCAGATATTCCATAAATACCTTGTTCATCAAATTCATGAAGTATCGAGGGGCATTAGTCAATCAAATGACATGACAATATACTCATATAAACCATACACAGTAGTGAATGCTGTTTTGGGTATATCCTTTTCACGGATCTTCAGCGATGATACCACGATCGAAGATCGATCTTGGAGAATACCTTGGCTCCAACTAGCTGATCAAATAGATCATTAATCATCGGCGAGAGGTACTTGTTCTTGATGGTCACGTCGTTCAGCGAGCGATAATCCTAACCATCCTCAAGGTTCCATCCTTCTTCTCTACCAAAAGCTGGGGCTCCCCATGGTGATGAGCTTGGCGAATATATCCTTTCTCCAATAACTCATTAATTTGGTTCTTGATCTCTTTCAAATCGTTCGGTGGCATCCGATAAGGTCTCTTGGATATTGGGGCTGTGCGGGCAATAACTCAATCAGAAATTCAATGTCACTGTCGGTGGCATTCTGGTAATTCCTTGAAACACATCGGAAAATCTTGCACTCTGGCACTTCCTCTGAACAACTCCGTGAAATTCACTGATTCTTCATCGCTCGTGCGGATACATACTTGATCCTCTTACGCTCGGGGTGGTGAGCAGAATAGACTTCTTGAGCACGATCTATGTTTCCTTCAAACCGTCAACCAATCCATGCCTAGGATTACATCCAAGGTCTGGGTTTCCAATACTATGAGTCTGCGGAAATTTATGATTTCCGATGTTGAGGTTGCATGACAGCCTAAGCTGCCATCATTTCTCCTCTGCGGGCCCGGCGAAGGGGCTTCTAAGGGTTTTAGTGGCCAACCCGTACTTTTCACAACTACCCTTGATATGAATGAATCGTTGCACGAGAATCAAATAGTACCAATCTTGAGCGTGAATTCAATAAAACTTACCAACCACGATTATCGGCTGATCATAGGCGTCCTCCGTCAATGTGGTTCACTGAGCACGAGGAAAGGGTTGGGCTTCTTCGCTGAGCTTCCATTGCGTTTCCATTCCTCTGCTTGGCCTCCGGGCGTCGGTGGCATAGTGCCTGTTTTACGGCACTTGAAGCAGGTGATGTGACTCGAGATCCTTTGGGCAGGGCGGGGCGATCTTGGTTACCATTACCATGTCCATTGCCATTGCCATTGCGACTTGTTGTCTGGTTGCGGTTGTTCCCATTTCCTCCATGTTTATGTCCTCCATGGTTGTGATGGGTATGCCCTCCCAGTATGGGGCATATCGGGGCTTCTGTGAGCTCGAGTTGTACTTCCCCATTTGTACTTCCGCTTGCGACTATCAATCTGCTGCTGTTTGCCTTGAGTATGGTGGCCTTGTCTACCAGCTCACGGTAGTTGGTGAAGGTAGCCACCATAAGCTGCATCCCAGCTCGTCATTAAGTCCCTCGAGAAACTTCTCCTGCTGCGGCATCTGTGGCCACATCATCCGGGGCATAGCGAGCTAACTTCTGAACTCATCCACGTCTTGTGCCGCGATACGGTTCCCCTGGCGTAAGTTGCGGAACTCACGCTTCTTGGACTCATGGCTCCGGCTGAAACATGGCGGTGCGGAAGGCTGCTGGAACTGATCCCATGTGATGGTGCCGATGGGATAAGTGGCGGTGTAGTTCTCCCACCAAGAAGCTGCAGGTCCATCAAGTTGATGTCGGACAAAGCGCACCTTCTCTGCATCGGTGCATCAACATCGATTAACTCTCTTCCGACCTTGCGGAGCCAATCGCCAGCCACAATCGGCTCGGTCTGCTAGAGAACAACTGGCGGATTCAGCCTTAGGAATCGAGTCAAGTTGTCAACGAGGGGTGGTGGCGGTGGATTGTTGTTGTTGTTGTTGTTGTTGTTGTTGTTACGATTACGGATGAGTATCGCATGAGGGCATTTTTTCTTTGGAGTATTTGGGTGAGCTCGGCGGAAGCCGATGTCACGTCTCGGAGGCATCTGGTGTTTTGGAGTGGATGAGAAAATTAGAATAGAACAATGGTCTAATGAGAAAATATCACTACCCATATGAATGCACAAACATAATCACACCAATCATTTATTCAATCCACTCAAACATGGTTCAATCTAGATTACAAATGCTCACGACTATTCGAAAATAATGACCTAAGCGATCGGCGGAAAGTAAAATAACATGGTGGTCGACTAAATGTCTTCATCAATCATCCTTGCGTCCTCACAGTGCGATGTCCTCGGTGTGGCGTCCTCTATTGCGGCGCCTCCTCTTGCGGCTTCCTCGGTGGAACTCCCTTCATAATCTGAGTCATTACTCACGAGAGGTCCGTCATCTCCACTCGGAAAAGGTCCTCTCCCAAGTCCATCTTTTCCTCTAATCGGCAACCTTCATCTTCAGGTCGTCGACTCTCTCCATGAAGTCGCGATTTCTTCCTCATGGTCAAGGAAATCTGCGTGTGCCTTCTCCTCCGGTTCGAGTTCACGGAACAACAGCCTCTGTGTACCTTGAGTTCTGGTGATGCGGATCTCCCGTTTCTGAGGAGACACTCCAAGTCTTGGACATAAGAGAATGGAGTCGTCCTCTGATGCGGATGATATCTCCATTCCTTGCTCTGCGAGAAACCATGGCGAGTCGATGGATCGAGCTCGGCCTGTACTCTTCTCGGAGATGTCCAAGTGCACGATAAATCGCCATGTCCCTTAGAGGATCCGGTTGAAGTCGGTAAACTCAAAGTCAATTGGCTCTGTATGCCCTCGAAGGTTCTCCTGGAATATGCACCTCGATCTGTGGCGGGTATCCGTTGGAAGCGCATTGGTAGGCTTCCGGTGATCGAGGCGAGCAATCTTCAGCTTCTTCACCATCTGGACCAGCTTCTGCCGAAGGGCATCGTCTCATCTGGTGGCAAAACTCGGTAGCAAAGCGGGGTGAACTTCGGCCATCTAGAATGTTGAAAATCGGAGAGAAGTCGAGAAATGAGCAGGGGAGAATTATGGAATGATAAGGATATAAAGTAAATAGTCTCTTCCTATGGCTTTCCGATCCTAGGGGTTCGTCCTACGGTCAGCGTGTGCTCGATACCATCTCTGGCGACCCGACCCAAAATCGGTCAAGTCTACGTATGCATACCATCCCAAGATCATCTTTGGTACTCACGGTACATTGATGAAATAATCAAAGTTCAATCACACCTAAATTTATTACGATTCTCATATAGAGTCTTTATTACAATAGAATAAATTAGACCAAAGGCCAACTCATGAGAAATAAACTAAGTATAGCTGCGGAGCGTAGAAGAATAGCGAGTCCATCCGACTCCAAAGAAGCGATCGCTAAGCGCGGATCGTAGCCTCAATCTGATCGGAATACTCCTCTGCAACATAAGGCGTTGCAGCCGTGTAAATCGACATTTTGAATATCTTTGGCAAGTCATGAAGAGAATAACAATAATACAATTACTAACACTATATGCATTTTGGCTGTGGGGCCCTATGTTTCATCATTTTGCGAAAAGCCAGTTTTTCCCTACTACAGTGGACTTGTTTGCAAATACTACAAAATTGTTGGTAGTTATTGAGATGGTTCCGCCAACCAATGTCTCATTCCCAAATTATTAAGTCATAACCCCTCAATTAATTCATTAATTACAATGTTGAGATTTCGAACACTTCCAAGTTCGAGGCTCAAATTGTCGTAACAGGGACACGGCTAATCGATTAGATCTTTAACTCTGCGAGAGGTTTGCGCACTTTACCCATAAGAATCGTTCCCTCCTTTTAAGTCTTCGCACTTCATGGTGTTTGAAGGCGGAATGAGCAACAGGGTCTTAGAAGAGTTCTTACGGCCCTTGCCGGTACCCATCAATCCTACCGTTCTTCTACATCTCGTAGTACCGTCCGACCAGCGTCACAACTAGGGTTGACCAAGCGAGCCCATAATGGCTTGCGGCTGCAGAGTAAGCTTCGGTCAATGGGGTATACATCCGTCTCTTCGTGGCTGGGTGAAGCTTTCCGCAAGATGTCATGGCACTTCTCCATGCATCGGCCAACCACTGGGTTCTCAGGGTGCCGTCAACAAATCCTCCACCCGATAGTGAATTCGAAGTCCATCTTGAGCTTGAAGTTCATGGGGTTGTCATCATCTTGACTCTCACATCTTTCTTATGAATTCACTCAACCAATCCGTCTCTGAGCATAGCAAAATAAACTACTTCGTCCGGGTGATGGTAACAAGGGAATTGGTTCATCCTACCACATGATACTACTCAAGAACATAACTTCAAATTTCAACTATTGCATGCATGGTGGGGAGGTATAACTCTAATGCAACAAAAACATGGGTATTGTAAAAAACATGATCAATGACTTGCCTTCTTGCGATCTTCGTAAGCTAAGGACTCGTGGTAGCAAGCTTACGCACTCGGAAATTCTACGAGGCAAACAATAACCATAATAAGCACATAGCATATGATCACTTAACATAACATCATAGTAACATAACACACCAAAACAAACGAATCAAAACCCAAAGGAAAACTCGAAGAAATCCAACTCAAAGTTTTCCTACTTCAAACAACAACTAAAAATAGTTTTTTTCATAACAATTTTTTCTTAACATAACCTAAGCATGGATTTATGTTAACTTAACAGAAAAGAATGCATTAAGCAACTAGGAGCAAAAGAATCAATTTAAAATCTATTATAAAACTCCTATTAGGCCTAAAGCAAATTTTAGTAAGAAAAATAAAATAAAAGTTCTATTTATTATAAATAAAAGTTCATGCTCTAAAGTGACAGAAACTAACCTAAAATAATCTATCACATATGAAAAATAAATTCATTTGCTAATTAAAATAATAGGAAAACAGTAGCTAGTTAATTAATTAAGAATAACATGATTCTGATTGAAACTATTTTTTATTAATCCTAAAATGCCCAAATAAATTCATACGGTTAGGTAATGTCAAAACAAAGTTGTGACAAAAGAATCACTAAAAATAATTTTCCTAACTCATTTTATAGCAGATATACTATTCTGTCTAAATCTAAATTAAAGCCATTCTAAATAATTTTAACATAGCTAATTATATTTTCTACGGAAACTATAAGAAATTTACAAACCAACAAAAAAGAATCACTTAAAAATATTAAGTAGATTAAAAGATATGAATTTTGAAATCTGAAACTATTCTGTTAAAACAGAAAACGAAAATAAAAGAAAAATGGCCTAATGGGCTAACTAGCATACAGGCGTAACCAACTAAACGGGCCTAGGGTTTAAGCAGATCGGGCGGCTCAAAATAAAACCTAACTAAACAAATTAAACGGAACTAACGGACTGAACAGTTTATTTTAAAGAACATACCCCTTGAGGATCTAATCCTAACCGTAAAAGCAGATCGGACGGCGAGGTGGAACTCGGCTGACGTCACCGGATGTCAGCAGCGGCTCGGGCGAGTGTTCAGCGTCTCCGGTGGTGAGGCGGCGGGGAGAACTCCGGCGAGTCTTGGCCTTGACGAAGTCCGTTTGGTGGAGTTAGAGGCTCGGGGTGGCCAGAGGCGAGCTCAGGCGGCAAATGGCGGCGTTCGGCTACTCGGCGGCGTGCGGAGGAGAGGTCAGCGGCGAGGAATGGGGTGAGGAGGTTTTTATAGGCGAGGCCTCGTCTTGGGCGAGGGCAATCAGGCGAGATCATGGCGAATCCGGATCCGGCGGGATCCGTGGCCAGTGGCCAGCTCGATGGCGTGGGCGAGGTAGGCGGGTGGGGTCCACCGTCGGCGAAGAAGAAGGCGGGGCTCGGTCGGTCGGCCAAGCGAGACCGGATTGAGCGAGGTGGGTCGGTGGCTGTTGGGCAGCTCGGTGGCGCTTTGGTGGGCAGTTCGGTGGGCTGCCAGTCTTGGTTGGGCGATCGGCTGGTGGCGCTGGGTCTTTTCCTTTTTCAAATTTATTTTTAAAAATAAAATAAAAACAGAGATAATATTTAAAATATAAATATTTTATATAGGACATATATATATCAAAATGATGGGGAATATTCCTATCATTTGAATATTTTCGAGGGAAAAATCAAACTTTATAAAAATTCATTTTTCAAAATTCAAATAAAAGTCAAATTTGAATTTCAAACTTTTGGCAATGTTTTTCCTCTGATATTTTTGGAGTGTCATGTTTACTCCTCTCATACTTTTTCTCAAGTATTATCAGGCATAGTTTTTGAAATGATTTCCACTTGCCAAAATTTGAATTCAAATTCCAAAACCCCAAAACTTCAAATGCCACTCAATTTCAAACAGAATGCATAGATGCTTAGCTATAATTGTAAAACATTGAAATAGTAAATTTGGGATGTTACCGGCCAATGGCGACTACACCCGCTTCTATAGGCTTCTCGATATCGTAATTTGGCGTGGTTTAGGCGTAGTTACGGCGTAGTTGCATGTTTTCATGTTTTATGTACAAATTTGAATGAAGTTTTGCGAGTTCCTGCAAAAGTCACGAGTTTGCATATATTTTGTAACAACGTCGCCCGAACCGAGGCGACACTGTAGATAATTTGGGAGCAGGTGCATTACAGCATAAATCTAGCGGCTACGCCCCATGACTCTTTTTCGACACCACAGGGGGCGAGCAGTGGAAGATGCCCAAAGGCACCCAAAGGTAATATCTAAGGAAGACTCAAGCGTCTAAGTTTGCGGATGCACCGGATGACATCTCTTTTTCGTCTTTGAAACTATTGGTATATCCGACTTGGAGCTATATATTTGTTCTTCACATGATAAGTGTTTTTTTAAGTGTAATTTGCTTTTATTTAGCTTTGTTTGCTGGTCATTACAGCCATTGTTTCCTGTTCACACCTATTAGGAGAGACACACATTCATCTTATATTTATAAAATGCTCATTTGTTCTTCACTTATATCCATTTGAGCTGAGGCAATTGTTATTGTATTTCACCTATATTTGATTAAGCATGGTGATATGTTTTGTAGAAATTATTAGTACTCTCTTGCTTCACTTAAATCTCTTTAGAGAGTTGAATAGGGAGTGGTAATTTGCATGAATTATATGGCTGGTCTAAAAATAATGAGTATATTTTTTTAGAAAAGGAGGATCACCCCCGACATGTGCATCGGAATGATGCATGCAACCCCTTTATTAAGCAGAGTATCCGAAAGGTCCATGGTCTAGTACAAGCTCGCTCAGAGCTAAAAAATGGTAATAAAAAAGGTAAAAGTTGCCACAACCGGCGAAAATAGGATGAGATGACTAAACACCTAGCCTATTCTTGGACCGCCATCAAAATGGTTGTAGATATCGAGCTACCATCTCCCATCGGGTAGATCCGATAACAAAGGCTCCCTGTCTTCCTCGGTAATGTGTAAAGTCCACATATGGATCCAAGTAGTGGCCTTGTAGATAACCTACAAAAATTTTATCTGAGTTTGTTTGTTAAAAACATATTATTTTTGCAGTTCCATATAGCCAAAAGTAATGCACATACTCCCATCCGAATATGTCTCACAGTATTTGGCTCTACTCCATTAGTACGTCCCTAATAACGTGTGAATACTATTTGGAGGGTGATATTAAAGACTATATGAATTGAACACCATAATAGTTTGCCAGCGGACAATCTAGAAAGTGGTGTTTAATAGTTTCATCTTGATCACAAAATCAGCATCGTTGGCTACCCTCCCAACTACGCTTTGCCAAGTGAACAAACCACATGAACACTTTGATTTTTAATGGCACTTTAATCTTCCAAATATGTATCAATTTCAAAATCGGACTAGAGTCAATTAGGTCAACGTACATAGATTTCACTGAGAAGATTCCGTCAGTAGTTAATCTCCAGTGAACAGTATTTGGCTCATTGGAGAGGTGAACGTCCATCAACCTCTGCACTGGATGTAGCTATGCGTCCCATCCGTCTCCTACTAAAGATCAATGGAATTGAATGTTTAGAGGGTTAGACTGTAATACCGTAGCAACATAAGCCTCCTTATATTGTACAATATTATACGGAGGTAGATATTGTGTGGCTAGAGGCGCCTTCCCTAACCAAGTATCCTCCCAGAATCTAGTCAAATTACCGTTCTCAATGATGAATTTAGTCCTATGAAAGAATGCTGCTTTCGTTCTTATTAACCCTTTTTAGACTGGCTTGGAACAAACATATTGTTTGATCTGGGAGGTGATGGGATCAAACGTTGGGTCTATATTCGGGTCTCTGTGAAATTCCTTATCCAAATAGGACCCTAATACCTAGTCATCGATTGCTAGGGAGGGGCTCCCATGTATCCATTCGTTTGCTAATGGGGTGATCGACCGGTGAACGTTTTCGCCACCCTTGACCGTTCGCCATGGGATGGCCAGGGCGAACCCCCGATAGGCCCATAGGTCCAGTTAGCCGTTTTTTATTTCTTTAAAAAATGCCATGATAAAAAAATACATATTTTCTTATAGGAAACAGAAAACATAAATCTATAATTGATTTGATCTAAAATTTATGTAATTGCCATGCTACTTTATCAAGATATAGTTTATCTAACTTTTAATTGACAAATGGTATGATTGAAAAATAAAATGTTGTGTGATCTGCAAAAAATAAATTATGAATTTACCCATGAAGATGTTTCAATTTGCAAAATATGCCATGTTTTGAGAACATTTCTTCTTAATTTGCCTTGGACAAAACACAAAAATGCCATGTTGAAAATAAAATTACGGCGCCAAATAAAAATAGCCATCCTCTTAATAACAAAAATGCCATGCCCACAATAATAAAAAATGCCATGCTATCAAATAATGAAACTGTCATCTTGTTAACAAAATAAAATTGCCATCTTCCTAAAACTAAAACTGCCATGTTAATAGTAATAGTAATAGTAATAATAATAATAATAATAATAATAATAATAATAATAATAATAATAATAATAATAATAATAATAATAATAATGCCATGTCATTAATAATAAAACTGCCATTCTTTATAACTAAAATTGCCACGTTGTTAATTATTGAAATGCCATGCTTTTAATAATTAAATTGCCATGTGAGAAAGTAAAAAATAATTCCAAAATTCCCATGAATAAGTGATAAAATTTCACAAAAGTTTGCAATGGGTCATTATAAAAAGACCAAGAATTGCCATGTTTTGGAAGATAACAATGTCATGGTTTAAAAATATAAACAAATACGCCATGGTAGCTAGAAAAATAGAGATTTTTCTTTCAAAAATGGGTCAAAATCAGGATTTTGAAAGCGAAAATGAGATGAAAATAATAATAACCAATTTTGGCGCTTTATAATACATGTAGTAGTTTAAGGCAAATGTTCACAACCCCTCTGATGTAATCAGGTGGTAAGCGCCCTCGGCCTGTATGTAGGGCGTCGTGAGTTATCAGGCTTGCATCAAGATAGGTGCAACGATGAGGAGGCGTTCGCTGGGGTTGGCCTCCTGGTGAACGGCCTCGCCAGATAGCATTTCAATCCAAATAACCCGTGAGAAAAGCTGAGTTAAGCAGGCTCAGCGAGTCGGAGTCAGAGTCAGGTTACAGAGGACTAATCCAAATAATCCGAGCTCCGCACCTTTTCTGAAGGTTAAATCACGACGGCAACTCAGACCCTGCCGCCGGCGGATGTCGACAGAAGCGATTAGTCGGGGACAGAGACCAAGGAGCCATGAAGATCTAGAACGCTCCGCTACCCAGATCCATTGTTGGACCTCGAAGCGGCCCACTGCCCTGTGTGACCCCCGGCACCAGCTCTCGTCCGGCCAGATCCCCTTTTGGGGTGCGAAGCGGGCACGCAGCATGCTCGGTGACCGGCCGCTTCCATTCCTCCCAAGCCTTCCCATTTCCGGCCTGATCAGTGGCGTCTGTAGGAGGATTGGTCGAACCTTGGGGATGGGCCGGCGGGGTTGATCGCCGAGCTCCTACTTGCCAACGATGTGGCGGACCATATCCGCTTCCGCGCAGTGTGCCGCCCTTGGTGACAGTGTTCCACGGATCCGCACGCGCATGGCATCCTGGACCGCCGATTCCACCCACGCAAATGGATTATGCTCCGGGAAGCATTCTCTGCCTCCCAGCACTGCCGCCTCCTCAACGTCTCCACCGGCCAGTGTATCCGGATGCACCTGCCGGAGCTCCGTGGCCACGATGTGTTCGGATCTACCAACGAGGGCCTCCTCGTCCTGCTGGACAGGAGCTCGTAAGTCGTCCGCCTATTGAACCCGCTCACACGCCAGGTAACTAATCTTCCGCCAGCAACCACACTGCTCCGCGTGAGCAGGTACGCCAACAATCTCAGAGGGGCATTCGAGGTTTCAGTTTGCCGTTTTTTCCGCAGGATCAAATGTTAGCCGTGGCCAAGCCTGGCGATGCGTGTTGGACGCCTGTCAACAAGAAAAATCACTTTGGGCAGCTACATCGTTTGAAGGCCGCTTCTATTGCACTACCAGCCAGGAGTCATGGTGGTGGAGACGAGTCATAAGGAGCCACCACAGTTGGTGATGGCTGCCAAGATGACCAAGGTGTTCTCCCCCATGTCGGCCACTGTGCACCTGGTGGACAATAACGGGGAGCTGCTATTGATCTACCGTACCCTACGGCAACGGCTCCGCAAAGACTTGGGTGACAGCAAGGGAAGATACTTCATAGAGTATAATGCTTACCAGGTAGACTTGAAGGCAATGAACACAACACCTGTCCTTGGGCTTGGTGGGCGTGCTGTAGTTATAGGCTTGAAGAATGCACTTTCAGTGTCCCCTTCGGTGTTCCCTTTCATTAAGAATAACTCCATCTATGTTGGAGTGGATGATCTGTTGGGTGCTAGTTTAGAATGTAATAGAGTCCACAGCCTTATGGATGAAACTACTGAGCGTTGTGGCATTTTAGTGCATGATGACGGCGGTAGCAGATGGAACGCATCCATTTGGACCACTGGGGTATCAGTGACTGTCTACGCTGGTATGTCACAGAATCTTATGATGACTCCGTTTCGAGGATGCTGAATCATGTCGAGTGAATTTCAGTTGTTTGCGAAGAAGCCACTGTGTGTGTTTGATGTATTTTTTGTTCCCTCTATTAGTACTTGTGCGGAAATCTGTATGGACCGGGCTAAAGTTGCATAATCTATTTTCTGTTTTCTCAGTTACAGTTCGTCTGCATTTTGTTGACTTCATCCATATGAGTTTGGTAGCGACCCCATCTCTGGCTAATTTATGTATGATAAAAATGAAATATGCTCTTTTTGCGGATCAAGAGCTTTATTGCTTAACTAACATGAGTTTTGTGAGAGAAATACAATCAACTAGGAGTAACAAACTTGGCACATGTCGATTGTACTAGAGTAGGGGTACCCTAGTATCCCGAACTTCGTGCATGGGCGATTCTGACACCCAGCGGGGCTGCCTAGTGACCGCCAAGGTCCCAAGTGGTTCTTTGGAGCCATTCAAGAACAAAATATTTAAGCCAAGATGACAAAGCCCGACAAGAGGAGCTTGCGGGAAGGCCCTCAAGGCCCGCGAAGACAAGACCCGGCAAGAGGAGCTTGCCGGGAAGGCTGATGGCGACAAGCTCCCTAAGCGACAAGGATTCAGCAGCGGCAAGGTGCTTGCCGTGGCGAGCAACCTCTCTTCATCCCGCTCGGCTCATCCTGGCGATGTCGCCATGGGGCCATTCGAGTGTGTGTCAAGAGGTATGCGACCCGGCGGAGAGCAGCGATGGCGGCGGCAGGAGTGCCATCGTGGCGGCGGTGGCGCCCTAACGGTCCTACTGCCTTTGTTTAGGCGACATGGGCGGGCATTTATTGCTCTTGTCCCTTGCCGTCGAGTTAGGTATAATACCTTTGTACAAAGTAGCTGTACCAACATAAGTCATTTTTCCCATTTTGCCACGGTTTACGTTGCCACTGTGGTGACCCTTGAGCCTATAAAGGAGGCCCATGCATAGCGTGGGGGGGTTGGTTCATTTGGTTCGACTCATTGAGACTAGAACACTCAAGCTAGGTTTTGTAGCTCTCATTGCTCCCTAGCAAGAACACAATACAATCGGACAAGCGGCGGTAGGGTATTATCTCTCCGGAGAGCTCGGCTGGAGTAAGCTGCTTTCGTGTGCATCGCCTCGATCTGCTCTTCGTGCAATCCACCTTCCCCAGAACCAAAAGGACTCGGTCCGCGGAGTCCCATAGGTGTTAGTGGGTCACGATCGACTTCCCGACATCTTTGGCGCGCCCGGTAGAAGTGCGTCGAGGCTATGTGAACTGATCCGGCGTTCACGAGCAACATCTTCATCATCTTCCTCAACATGCCACCGAAGAAGAAGGCTTGGCGGCGGCCCAAATCGCGTCAAACCCACCACCACCGGGCGGCGAGTGGTGGGGAAAGGCTTGGCGGAGAAACGGCGTCGTCGAGGAGCCACAGCTGCCAAGTCCAGGACAAAGCGGTTGAGACCTCGGCGTCCGGATCGTCGCGTCCATCTCGGGGCCTTGAGACCGGCAGCGTCATGGTGCTTTCATAGCGCCATCGTTCATTGGGCCAAGATCGGCTGGTGGATCGAGGCGCTCAAGAAGGCTCGCGCGCCAGCAATTTGTGTGCGGCGAAACGCGATGCGCTGGGCGGAATCTGCTCCTTCTAATGTATTTAGAAGTCGGCGTATCCGCTCCTCGCGCCGTTCGCCATTACCGCCCACCACTCAGCGGAAGCTTTGGCGCGAGCTCAAGCGCTCTGGATTACCCTCAGCGGTGACAAGGTCGGCGAATGGAGGCCACCATTAAGTCTCGCCGGCTTTGCCAGCAGCGGCGTTCGCGACAACCAAGCACATCATTGCAGCGGCGAGGCGACAAAACGCGAGCCGGTGGCGGCAGAGACCTGTGAAGTGCAACCACCATGCACTCTCCATCGAAGGCCAAGATCGCCGACTCGTCGAGATCCACCTCGGCAGCGACTCCACGCGTCGTCGGATCCTGAGCTTCGTCGCGACCAGCGCCAAGTTCTTCAAACAGCAACAAAAAGGCGCTTCGAACTTCGCGCCGGCGCCGAAAAGCAGCGGCGTCAATCCGACCAGGCCTGGGCCAGGCTGTCGGCGATGCATGCGCCGGAGAACCGGTGACTTGCCGTCGCGGTAGGTTGCCCTGCGTTCACTCGTGGCTGGCGGCGAGTCGATGGCCGACAAGAAAAATTTCAAGCGGGCGTGCGAGAAAAGTATGATGGCGGGGCGCATCCATCGGAGTTCCTCGGCATCTACACCATCGCGGTGCAGGCTGCGGGGGCAGGCGACAAGATCCTCGCCAACTACTTCCGGCGGTACTCAAGCCCAATGTCGGATCTTGGCTCATGCACTTGCGGACAACTCCATATCTTCTTGGGCAGATCTATGCCATCGGTTTGTCGGCGCCTTCACGGTGACCACAAGCCTCATAGCCAAGCGACCTTCATCTGCTGCGCCCAAAGGAAGGAGAGTCCTGCGCAAGTTCATCGGAGATTCACCGTGTGCACTACAACATCGGATGTCCACCTGCGCGGTGATCGGTAGCGTTTCATCGAACGTGCGGAACCGCGAGATGAGGAGGAGATGGCGATGTGCAAAGTCAGGGCGTCGATGAGTTGTATGCTTTGGCCGACAAGTGTGCGCGTCTTTGAGGAAGGAAGAAGACTCCCAAGAGAATCGAAGCAGGATCGATAGTGAGAACCGCCCGGCAAAGAAGAGCGGTGGCGAACAACGAAAGAAGAAAAGCAAAGAGGTACTAGTTAGCCGAGCGGTCCGACAGCGGAGGTGGCGCTCAAGAAGGCCAAGGTTGGTGGCTCCGGCAAGGAGGTTACCCGACACCGACCGCCAAAGCTATGTGACGGACGACAAGCGAGGACAGCTCAACAAGCGATCTTGCAAGATCCACCGCACCAAGGGCCATGACCTCCGAGCTGCAAGAAGGTCGAGCAGCTTGTTGAAGCTAATGAAGGCTAGTCTGGCCGGTAGCGACAAGAGAAGGCCAGGAAGGTCTTTGGGGAGATTAGCAAGAAGCGACCGGCGGGGAAGGGCCTTGGCAGCAAAGGCAAGCAATGAGAGAGACCCCCCCGGCGCGACAGGATGAAAGGCAGCGATGTGATGAAGATATGGAAGGCGATGAGGCAGTGGCGGGGAGTTTGAAGGCTCTGAGGTCCTCTGCGTTGTGGCGGTGCTTCTCTGCATACCTCACCGCCAACTCAAGCAATGGATGCGGGAGGTTAATCAGTGAGAACCATCCGTAGAGTCCGCGAGCCTCTGAAGTGGTCTATGCGCCTATCATCTTTGATATTGAGGACCACCCGATCGCATAACTGCGGTGGGTGCTTGCCGATGTTGGTCTCACCAACTATCCGCAACCTCAAGGTCACCAAGATGCTAGTTAATGGCGGGGCGGCTTGAACTGATCTCCTCGCGGTGCTCGAAGCTTCAAATCCTGACAGCGAGCTCGAAGAAGTGGCACATTCAAGGAATCAACCGGGAAGGAGCAAGCCAAAGGGAAGATCACATTGCGGTAACATTTGGCGATGAACTAAACTTCGGGTAGAGAGGTCACATTTGGCGTCGCTGATTTTCCATTACCTTACAATGGAATACTTGGTGCGTCCGGCACTTTCGCCAAGTTCATGGCAGCCTCTCATTATGCATACAACTTGCTCAAGATGCTGGCCCGATAAGTGTCATTTCTGTCCATGGCGACAAGAAAGATGCTCTTATCTGCGCCGACAAGATTCTGGGAGGCGGCGGCTGCAGCGGATAGCAAATCACTTGCGGCTGAAGCTCCGGGGGAAGAAAGACCACTTTGTGCGGCAAGAGCTCGATGCCCTCCGGCAAGCGCACCTCTTGGTGCTGCGCTACCGTCGAGGGGCGCACCATCGAGCTCCACCGGCAAGTGCAAGAAAGGCGATGGCAGCTCGCCCGAAGACCAAGAGGTGCCGTCAAGGAGGGCGGCGGCTGGTGGTACCTTCACCATCGGTGCCAGCTGTCGACCCTAAATAGGAAAAGCGCGCTCGTTGCTTTCCTGCGGCGAATGTCGATGTGTTTGCATGGCAACCGTCGACATCCCGGTGTTCGGAAAGTAATTGAGCACCACCTGGCTATGCATCCTCATCGCGGCCCGTCAAGCGAAAGTCGGGAAGCGGTGGTGGGCGCCAGAATTCATTCGAAGAGATCAAGAAGTTGGAAGGAGCAGGCCTTGTCGGAGGTGCTCCATCCTCGTCAGTTGGCCAATCTGTAGTTGTTACATAAGGCAAATGGGAAATGGAGACTTTGTATTGACTTCACGGATGTTAATAAAGCTTGTCCCAAAGACCCATTTCCCTTGCCGGCGCATCGACAGTTATTGACTCCACGGTGGATGTGATTGCCTTCATTTCTTGATGCATATTCAGGATATCATCAGATCTTCATGGCGAGAAGAGGATGAAGAAAACGCATTCATTACCCCATGTGGCACATCTTTGTTTTATCTGGATGCCCTTTGGGCTAAGAATCTGGTTCAACGTTTGCAAGAGTAGTCCATGGCAGCTTTTGAGCCCCAAATGCACATAAATGTAAAGCCTACATGGATGACATAGTGGTCAAGAGCAAGGACAAAGCAACTCTGGTTCAAGATTTAGATGAGACCTTTGCAAATCTGCGCAAGATCAACCTCAAGCTCAACCCGAGAAGTGCGTCTTTGGAGTCCCTTAGGCAAGCTTCTCGGGTTCTTCGTGTCTCGGCGGGGAATTGAAGCCAATCCCGACAAGATCAAAGGCCATTGAGCAGATTGAAGCACCAAAGCGCGTCAAGGATGTCACGAACTTGCGGTTGCGTGGCTGCTCTCGGCGGGTTTATCTCTAGATCGCTGGCGGCGCCTGCCATTTCAAGAATTTGAAAAAGGCAGGTCAATGAAATGGACTCGAAGCGGAGGAGGTGCTTGCGAGGACTTAAAGAGTACATCCTGTCCTCCACCCCAATACTTATCGCACCTAGGCCACAAGAGAAGTTGCTGCTATACATAGCGGCAACCAATCAAGTGGTTAGTGCTGCGTTAATAGCGGAAAGGGAGGCGGAGCGATGAGCGGCAACCAAGGCGAGATGCATCCAGCGACAAGCGGGGGCTTCACCGACAAGCTCTGGTCCCGACAAGGGCGTATCTGCGAGATTCGAGAAGATCACGAGAAAAGGATGGTGCAGCGCCGGTCTACTTTGTCGATTCCCTTCTGCGAGGCTAGATCAAGGTACTACGGTGTGCGAAGTTGCTTTTCGGCCTCCTCATGGCCTCGAAAGCTGCGCCATTACTTCCAAGCACATGAGATCACGATCGTCACTCGCTTTCGCTGAAGAGGATCTTGCAAAATCCGAAGCAACGAGGCGGGATTGTCGAGTGGGCACTAGAAGCTGTCAAGCTTTGGCCTCAAGTTTGAAAGCACTTCAACTATCCAAGCGAGCATTGGCAGAATTTATAGCAGAATGGGCGCCAACACAAGATGAAGAAATTCGGAGCGAGCATCCCGTCAAGGAGGCAAGTAAAAGTGGCTGATGTACTTTGGCGGTGCCTTCTCGCTGCAAAGGCACCGGTCTTGGCGTCTTTATATCGCACCCACGAAGAACACCTCAAGTACATAGTTCAAATGCACTTTCCCAAGGAGCAAGCAACAAATAATCTGCGAGTATGAAGGCTTGCTTGCGGACTCGAGATAGCAGATGGACCTTGGGATCAAGAAGCTCATTATCGGGGTGACTACATGACTTGTCGTCGCCAAGTAAACAAAGATTATCAAATTCCGTTGATGGAAGCCTCGTTGATGAAGTGAGAAAGCTAGAAGAGCACTTTGAAGGCACTGCAAATGGAACATGTTCAAGAGCTCAAAATGATATTCTTGTGACTGTCAAAGTCGCCGCCTCAAGTTACACAATGGAACCAGGGATTTTTTGTGCTCAAGCTGACTCAACCAAGCTATGCGCCATCAAGCTGGACAGAACAAGAAGAGGAAGTTGATTTCGGTGACTACTTCGGCCGAGCTACCGAAGCCGCCGTCGCGAAGGTCCCAAGATCAACACCGAGAGTCTTTGAGGAAGCGATCTGCTCCGACAAGCCCGGGGTTTGTTCGTTGAAAGCGAGGCGCTCCGACAAGTTTTGCTCGGCAAGCTTGCGGGAACATCAAGCTCAAGCTGAGCCGCGAGTTCTTACCGTGAAAGCGGATGTTCACGCGGCAGCGAATGTGCCTTTAGTCCTTGTTGTCGAGCATAGCTCCGGCATGGGCACGACAGATTGTCCATTTCCTTGAACAGGAGAACTTCCGAAGAGCAGAAGAAGCGGAAGAGTAGCCCGGCGGTCAAGTATGTATCGGTTTATCGACAACCGCTATCTGAAGAAGACTCAGCGGTGTGAAATTGAAGTGTATTCACGGGAAGATGGGCGAAGCTGTTGGCGAGAGATACATGGAGGCATATGTGGTCACCACATTGGCGCAAAACACTGCGGCAAAGCTTTCCGGCAAGGTATCTTCTGACCGACAGCCCTCCGGATGCAAGCGCACAAGTAACCAAGTGTGAAGCGTGCGGTTCCATTCAAGCAGATACACTAGCCAGCTCAAGCTCTCGGGCGATCCCTTTATCCTGGCCATTTTTGATGCAGGGGCTCGACATCCTCGGCCCCTTTCCCGAGCTGTCGGGGCTTTGAGTACTTATGCGTCGCAATCGACAAGTTCACAAAGTGGCGGAAGTGGAAGCGATGAGGAAGGTGGCAGCCACGGTCGGCGATCAAGTTCTTGGTCAATTGTTTGCCGTTTTGGGATTCCTAACGGGATCATCACCGACAACGGCACACAATTCCGATCGCACCTTCATGCTGTCGTCCAAGACCTTGGCGCCAAGGTGCCTTTGCTACATTGCTCATCCAGAAGCAGCGGTCAAGCGAGAGAGACAAGCGCTAAAGTGCTGCGAGGACTCAAGACGAGAACTTTCGACAGGTTGCACAAGTGCGGAAGAAAGCTGGATTGAGGAGCTGCCGATGGTTCTTTGGTCGTCGGGGCGGCCGCCAATCGAGCCAGCGGCGAGACACCTTCGCTCTAGTCTATGGGCAGAGGCAGTTCTCCCGGAACTTCGTATCACGGGTCACCTCGGTACTAAAGCTTATGATGAGCTTGAGCAAGAGCAGCTGCGACAAGATGATGCGCTGCTCCTTGAGGAGGACCGTCTTGAACTCTTTGTCACGAGCTGCTCGTTACCAGCAAGCTTTGCGCCGCTTCCATAGCCGCAAAGTTAGTGCGAAGTTTAGAGGAAGGCGACCTTGTTCTTGGTAGCGTTCAATCCGCCAAGAATTCCAACAAGTTGACACGAAGTGGGAAGGCCCTTATCGGGTGAAGCGAGTCACTAGGCTTGGCGTTGTCGCCTTGAGACCGAAGATGGCATTCGGTGAGCAACTCACGGAACATTGAGCATCTTAAGTAAGTTTTACCCATAGAGGCGGTTCTTAGGAACCTGTTCGGCAACCACCTAATACAAAGTCTTGCCGATGTTGCATGTAATCCTTTGTACAAAGCCGGCCTTGAGACCCGATGCATCGATAAAGCTCATGTGTTGCGCACAACTTGTCAAATACATGCTTTCATAATCAACTTGCATGTGTTATCGACATTTTGTGCAGCATCCACCAGTAAGCAATAACGAGCCACGAGGCTCCATAACTATTTTCTCTTCTTTCTTTTCTCAAAGAAAGGAAGGTTCATCCACCCACAAGTTAGCGGGGAGAAGATAATGGTGTGGGCCACCAAGTGTAGCTCGAGGAAATGTCGCCTTGCCGGGAAGCAAGCGACAGAAAAGCTAAGTTGCGAAGTTTGAGCGATCTGTTTTAAATTTTAAGTTACCTTCCTCGAGCGATAGTACTTTGTATGGAAAACACATGCGGCGGAGGAACCAACTCGTAGCTAGTGGCGCCCTTACTTTGTTTGAGTCCGCTCAACAACAAGTGAGCTGCAACTAGTTGCGACAAGGTTGCTTATCGGGAGGCGGCACCCCTTGACCAGGCTCTTGACGTTCCCTTTTCGGTAGCTCGCATGACAAAGGTGCCAGCGCCGACAAGTTCCCTAAGCGTGAGGCACAAACATACAAAGGAAGGAATCGAGTAAAGGAAATAACGTTGCAATCGTTGCCTAAGATAGAGTATATTACAAAATAACTTGTTGAATCTAATAAATTGTTCTAAACATGATCGGCGGCGACAAGGGAAAGATAAATTGGCGGCCTAGTCACACGGTGGCCATCAACCCTCTTGACTCCGCTCACCCTGTCCACAATGGATGCGACAAGGGCCTTGGCGCTTCAACGTCGGCGATCGGCGGCAAGGACTTGAGGGCGTTGGCGAAGCTAACGCTTGGATGCGGAAGGCCACCTTCATCGGCACCTTCGAAGAGCCTGCCACAGATTTGGCGGCGACTTCGTCGGCCAGCTGCTTTGGGATCTCTTCACGGAGCATTGGAGAGCCGCCCTACGCCCTTGAAACAGGTGAGCTTGGCGGCTGGGTTGGAGATGCTGTCGTCGGTGGAGTACCGAGATCCACCATCACTCCATCGGCTCCTTGTCGATGGCGGCGGCTGTATTTACAAGACCCTCGGTCCGGTGCATCACGTTCTCTTTGAAGGTGTTATGGGCGGTCGTGGCATTACATAACAGCTCCTCGTTGGCCTTGATCTTCTCAACAGACCGCTTCCCGCTCCTTGGCGCGTCCGGCGTCTCCATCAAGGTGGTCGGCTTCAGCTCAAGATCGCCTTGGAGTCCTTAGCGGCGTCGAGCTCTTTGATCCTCTCAGCGAGCGGCCACGCAACTTCGCCAAGAGTGTGGCGTCCTTCTCGCGCTTCGTGCTTCAGCTGGCGAGCTCCTCGCCGCTCTTGAAGGTTGGCCTCCAATTGCGTCACCTTCGTCTCCAACTCCTTCTTGGCGGCCTCGGCGGCTGCGGCGGCGTCCTTTGCTTCCTTGAGAGCTCCGCCCAAGTGATTGCTCATGGCAGCGCAAGCTCTTCCTCATAACTGTCAAGGTTGATCTTCCGCTTCGCCATTCGCCTTCTTCTTGAATAGCTTCTCGCCCGGCAAGCCTTGCTGCTCCTCGACCTCGGCCTTCTCAAGGATGAAGGCGTGCGCTCTTCGGAGGTTGCTCCAGCATACCACTCGTCCCGGAGGTAACTGGCAGTTGGCGGAGCTCTTCTGCGTGCTTCTCCATGTCAGCTCCGCCCTCGCGACAAGTGCTTCCGGGACTCCAGTTTGGCTTAGCCGGAAGTAGCGGTAGAAACGACAACAGCTTCTTCGGCTGCTCCTCCTCGACTTCGCCCTTTCTTGCTGCTTGGCGGCGTCAACCAGCACAACCAGTGAAGCGAGCAGCTCTTCGTCAAGGTCTCTCCTTCGGCGGCGCCACAGGCTCGGCATGGGAGGCTTGATGAAACGCCATCACCGGCCTTGAGATAAGCGCCGGGCTGGGGCTCTTGAACTGGCGCTGCGTTAGTGGCGGAGGATCGATGGTCGGTGTAGCGCTGGCGCTCCTGCGGCCTCGAAGTCGTCGATATGATCGCGGACCCTCGCCGACCTTTCTGGCGGCAGCCTGGCTGACCTCTTAGCGGCGGACCCATCGCGCCAGCCTCCTCCTCCATAGTGGCGGCGTACGCCGGTGTTGTCCGCGCCCGTCCTCCTGCCCGGCGACCTCGGTCTCCATCGGCTCTCCGGCGAGATGGGTCGGCGATCAGAAAAAAGAAAAAAACAGTCAAGCAAATGTTGAAAAGAAAAGCGGAAAAAAAGAACCCAAGGGAAATTTTCAAGCAAGAAGATTACGCAATGGGTGCTGCAGCCATAGTCTCGACCACGGGAGATCCATGGTGATGTCCCTTGGCGGAGAAAGACCCCTTGTCGGAGAAGCATCCCTATGGGAGGCGCTCCCTTGCGGAGAATTCTCCCTTGGCGGCGTAGTTGAAGCAGGGCCAGAATTTCAGGAGGCGACTTAGGGCCCTCTGATGAGGCTGCTCTGCTCCTACACAAATCAACAAATCGGATATCGGTGAAGAAGGAGCACCCATGCACACCTAACGTAAGAAATAAACCAAATACTTCTGTTTGGGGGCTGTCTTTGGGGCTGCTCGAGAAGGGATTCTTTGGATCCGGCAAGGGGTCCGCAGAGCGCGCCTCCAGCAATAGCCGCGTGAGATCGTCTTGATGACAACCACACGGGTCTTGGCTCTCTTCGACTCTCACGAGCAAGCGTCTGAAAAAGGAAGAGTTGAGAATAAACCGTCGGGATACAAGACAAAGCGACAAATTGAAGAATTACAAGTAACAGCGACAAGATCTTACTCTTCTTCTTCCTCGGAGCTGAGCACGGAGAAGTCAATTCAGTCCGCCTCCGGTCTGTCGAATTTGGAAAAGTAGGCTCCCTCGGGCCGCTTAGCGGGTCGGGGGCGTGGTCGGAGCCCGCTCCGTTCTTTGTGGCGGCGTGGCGCTCCCGCAGCAGTGCTTAACTTGCAGCGGTGGGCGGCGTCGCCTGTGCAGCAACTGTTAGCCCGTATGCCGCCCGCCACTTCCCGGTCTTGCGGGCGCCTTCTTGGTGGGCTGTGGGCTCCTCCGGCAAGCTACTGAAGAAGGTGGGGGCGCCCCGGCCGGAGGCTCGTTCGGCTCGGCTTGAACTCGGCCCTGCTCCTCCTCGCTCAGCAAGCTCCTCTCGTCGGCAAGGCTTGCCGCCTCTGCTGCCTCCGCCTCCTCCACGGTGAACCCGAATTCACGGTGGCAGCGACTTCTGCTGCCTCCTCCAGCTGAGTGGCGATGCGATGCAGCTCGGCGTCGGTGGTGTCATGCGGGTGAGCCACTTCTGCTTTCGTTAGAGGCGGATCGGCACTTCTTCGATTTGTCGAAGAAGCTGCACTGCATGCGTCGTCGGCTCTTGCCAAGTTAGAGGCGATCCATAGGAATCACAGCAGCATCATTGCGGATCTTGATCGAGCTAGAGTTGTTGCACAAAGGCACCCCCTTGCAACATGAACCACTCGGGGTGATGGAGGTGCGTGCTTGAACAACTCGAGCGGCATCATCCAGCTCCAAGGCGGTGAAATTCCAGTTGAGGCCAGGCGCAGCCTCATGATATCCGCCGCATTTTGAAACTCCCAAGCGAGGCCTCCTCCTCTCCTGCAAGGGAAGCGATCTGTGGCGAAGAAATCATCGCCCAATAGGCGCCTACAATGAGTCCGGCATGCACGAGGCGCAAGATCCTGGTCACGCAATCTTCAACCTAGCATCTTAGCGCCAAGTTGCTCCAATCGTTGCAGCGCTATGGGAGTTTGGTATTTGGGCGATCAAGAACTGCGGGTTCTCCTCGATGATCCAACACCAATCGGCTCTCCTCCTCCCACTTGCTGCGAGCTCTCCTTCGAGATATGCTTCTTTCTTGCCGATCCACAGAGATCCAAGCAATCCCTCCGGCAAGTGGCTCTCCTCTCTCAGCGGGGCATGAAGAAGTGGCGGAAGAGGACTACGTTTGGGTGGACTCCGACAAAGTTTTTTCAAAGGTGTGCGAAAACCGCCATAGACTCGAGACAACATTGGGGGTGAAATCAAGGAAAGAAGCCGTAAAATGTTCATGATATCGCAAAAAAGAATATAGAGAAGTAGGCGAGAGCCCGCAATAGAAATGAAGAAGGGTACCCAGCGAAACCAACTACGATGTGGCGAGGAGATTACCCTCGTGCTTCGGATCATCGCGTCTCCGTCGACCAGAAGAGGTAGTAGCCCTCCCTCGGCTCGCTGCGTCGGTACGGTCGAAGGTGGCCCCGCTCCTTTAAAGTGGCGCCCATGAGCCGCAGCTGCGCCTCGGCGACTTCCGCCTTCCCTCGGCTTCCGAGCCATGGTGGAGGTGGTGGAGGAGGCGGCGGCGTTGATGGCGTTGGTGGCGATAGGAGCGGGCGTCGCTCTCTTGAGACTTCGAAGGAGGGAGGAAGCGGCGGTGGTTTTGAGATGTGGCGGCAATGGCGGGTGGGCGACCTGCCTGATTCCCCTGTTTATAAGGAGGGAGAGCGGACGTTCCTTTTCAATTAAAAGCCCCATGATCTCTCCACGGCGCCATGTTGGTAGCGTCTGTTCGATGGGGGCGTGGTGGGTCGGGGTGAGTAGCAGGCGTGATCTGGAAGCATAGCGTGCCCGTGCCTTTGTTTGGGCTGGCCCAACAGCGCTCGGCTTGCGTGTGTGGCCCGAGCCGAGGCTCTGTCGGTGTACTAGAGTAAAGGTACCCTAGTATCACGAACTTCGTGCGCGAGCGATTCTGACACCCATGCGCGAGCTGCCTAGTGACGCCAAGGTCCCCGTGGTTCCTTTGGAGCCATTAAAGAACAAAATATTTAAGCCAAGATGACAAAGCCCGGCAAGAGGAGCTTGCCGGAGAGGCCCTCAAGACCCGCGCGAAGACAAGACCCGGCAAGAGGGCTTGCAGGGGAAGGCTGGTGAGCAACAAGCTCCCTAAGCGCGACAAAGGATTCAGCAGCGGCAAGGTGCTTGCTGCGTGAACCAACCTCTCTTCATCTTGCTCCGGCTCATCCCACCAGCGATGTCGCCATGGGGCCATTCGGCGTGCGTGTCAAGAGAGCTGTGCAGCAGCGGATAGCGTGGCGTTAAGCGGCGTGACAGCAGAAGTGCCATCGTGGCGGCGGTGGCGCCCCTAACGATCCCCTACGCCTTGTTTAGGCGACATGGGCGGGCATTTATTGCTCTTGTCCCTTGCCGTCGAGAGTTAGGTAGAATACAACTTTGCACCAAAGTAGGCGTACCAACCGCAAGTCATTTTCCCATTTGCCCTTGTTTACGTTGCCACAGTGGTGACCTTGAGCCTATAAAGGAGGCCCATGCATAGCGTGGGGGTTCGGATTCGGCTGGTTAGACTCATTCGAGACTAGAGACACTCAAGCTAGGTTTGTAGCTCTCATTGCTCCCTAGCAAGAACACAATACAATCGGACAAGCAGCGGTAGGAGTATTATCTCTGCGGAGAGCTCCGAGCTGGGTAAACTGCTTTCGTGTGCATCGCCTCGATCACGCTCTTCG